>PVJH01008498.1:0-84783 GCA_004026705.1 Nesogale talazaci | reverse complement strand
GGAGAAACGGGGAGGAGACAGACCAGTCGGTGGGCAGCCAAGCAGTGCTGATGCATACAAGTTTCCTCTGGTTCCTGAAGCCTTCCTCCCTGTCCCCCAACCATCATGGTCCCAACTCTACCTTGCAAATCCAGATGGACTGGAGAAGTCACACTGGCATAGAGGGGAGCAGGAGATATGGGGAAACCAGGATGGATGGCCCCCTGCGGGCCAATGGTTAGATTGGAGATACTGGAAGGGTGGAGGGAAGGGGGGGTAGAGAGACGGAACCAACAGCAAGGATATATACACAAGCTCTTATTTGAAGGACAGGCATCAAAGGAGGGGGTTGGGGGAGAGGTCGGGCAGTGTACAATATGACAAAACAATAACAATGTATAAACTATTGAGGGTTGGAGGGGAGGAGAGACCAGGGGAAGAGGGGAAGGAATGGATAAGCCGATACTAGGGGCTAAAGGGAAAAAGGTGGACGATTGGAGAACAATAATAGAAGTGGACATGTGAGGGTGCTTGACGAGTTTGCTTATTTATATATTGTGAAAAACGATGTATGAGACCCTAATAAAATGATTGAAAAAATATATATTCTCTGCTAGGCGGTGGTTTGCATTTGCATTTCTTAGCAGTGTCATTTAAAGAGCAAGCATTTTTAATTTTGGTGAAATCAACTTCCTATCTGAGGAATCGTTTCATTTGCATCATATAGGTGGGAAGACAGGATATTGACTAAGACAGACTAAAGAAGACTTGATGTATTTGAGTCACAGTACTGGTGATGAATATTGAAAATTCCATGGACTATCAAAAGAACAGGCGGATCTGTCTTGAAAGATGTATGGCCAGAGTGTTCCTTAGAGGTCAGGGTGGCAAACTTCATCTCATGTGCTTTGGACATGTTGTCAGGGGAGAGCAATCCCTGGAGAAGGACATCAGGATTGGTTGGGTGGAGGGGCAGTGAAGAAGAGGCAGGCCTTCAGTGAGATGGCTTGACACCGAGGCTGAAAATATGAGCTGAAACACCGGACCAGTTGTAAGGATGGCACAGCACTGGGCCCTATTTTGATCTGTTGTACAGAAAGTTTCCTTGAGTCAGAACCAAATCAAGGGCACGTAACAACAGGAACAGGAACAATATAGTCAGGGGAAGATTACACAGTAAGAAAGGTAAACACAGATATATTGGTGCTTACTTATGAGTCTGTACAGCAATTAGTCAGTACGCACAAGTGAATTGGTGCTTACCTTGCTTAGTGAGTCCTCCAGTTTATGGAGACTGATGTTGCATGATCTATTGATCCATTGGTAACCCCACTGTTAGTCCAGAGAGACTAGAGAAACAGATCCAGGGAGACTTGGATGTACATAAGAAAGAACTTTATATCAAAGAGAAATTGTACATTAAGAAGACATTCCAGCCCAGTGTAGATCAAGTCCATAAGTCTAATATTAGCCCATATGTCTGATAACATGGAACATAAACGCCTCTTCAGACTCAAGCAACACATGCAATGACACCAAATGCAGAAAGATCACAGGCCAAAGGATGGAAAGTCCTGTGGATCCAGTTGTGGTGGAAGCATCTTAGTGCTAGCATGGATCTCCACAAGGCTCCCTCAGCTCCAGGGCTCTGGATGCCATCAGCATCGCTCCATGTGGCTTGTCAGCAGAAAGACGAAGCACAGAAAGTTGAAACAGAGTGTGTCTCGTCTTCAGTAGGCTATTTTTCTCCCTTGTACCTTCAAACGAGGTCATTAAGCTGTGACCTGATTGGCAGGCTAGACTCTACCCCTTTGCAAGTTGACAGGAGATTATGTAACAACCACACCAGTGTGGCAGAACTGCTACCTAATTTTCTGATGAGTTTGGCGAACTGGCTATTAAATTGACACCTATAATCAGGTTGCCTCTAAGGTGGATGACTGCTAATGTGGAAACAGAAAATGTACATTCCTTACTGGTTTTTTTTGCAACATTCATCTGTGCAACAGTATATTCTAAGTGCCCACAGTAATGTTTGTTCCATCCATAGGTATAAAAATTATATGCTGGTAGTATTTATTTATTCATGTCATAAAACTTGTTACACTTTTGATCAAAAACTACATTTCCATTCTTTTGTACTGGCTACTTCAGTAACAAGCATATACCGCAAAGAGAGAAAATGCCAAACAAGGCGGACTTACCATCATTTGTTTCAGCTTTGTGTCACACCCCGAGTTCCTGTGAACTTTGAAAATCATGCAATTCCTGAAAGCTTTCAAAGAGCTAAATATATTGTCAGAACCATTGCTGTAAGTTCAGCAGAAGTATGAAGGGGTTTTCCAAAGATGGTTACAATATGGTCAGAGAAAAGAAGTCGCCTGTTTCTAATTCATCAAGCACAATTGGCTTTTGTCTAATCGGCCTACTTCTACCGGAATGGGACACTAGTCCTACAATGAAAAGATGGTTAAGAGTAAATCACACAACCGATGATGCTCAGATAAAAGCAACGAGCATAGCAAGTGAGGACATCAATCAAGAAGCAGTGTGGAACTATCTTAAATAACAGTCGTACCGGGTTTTGTCAGGTATTGGTTACTCTTTTTTCGTTAACATTTTAAAATTCTTTCTTATAGCATAATCTAGTTGAATGTACCTCTTTTATTGTTCTTATTTAAGTATTAACTGCATGAAGGACTAAACCATCTTTCGGTGTTGTGTTAGTCTGGTTGACTAGAGAAACAAATTCATAGACATTCATATGTGTATAAGAAAGGGCTTTTTATGCAAGAGCGATTGAATAGTGAGAAAACATTCCAGTCTAGTCCAGATCAAATCCATAAGTCTGACATTAGCCCATATGTCTAATTCCAATCTATATGTTCCTCTTCAGACTCACGAAACACAAGCAATGCTGCCAAATGCAGAACAATCACAGTCCAGTGGGAGGGACATCTTATGGATCCAGTGGCAGTAGAAGCATCTCAGTGCTGGCAGGGGTCTCCACATCACTCCTTCAGCTCCAGGGCTCTAAGTAGCTCCCTTTGTCTTCTTCACAGGAATGTCTCACAGAGAGTAAGCGTGTGTCCCACCTCCAATGAACTCTTTATCTCCTCGGCGTCTCCAAATGATGTCATCAATCTGCAACACGATCGGCAGGCTACACGCCACTTCTCCCCTTCAAAGTCTCAAATTCACAAGAGATTATGAAACTACCACAGGTATATCTTTTTTTATACTTGAAATGGTCAGGAGGGCCGCCAACTGGTTGTTAAATGATTTGAATCCCACCATGGATGCCTACAGTAAACATCTATTCTATTCATAAAGGCTGGTTGAAAATCCTTAGGTGTATTGGGTTTTCCTTTTGGGATAACTTTGAATGTGTCTAATCAGAAAGTACCCAAAGAGAATCCTCCTTCCTTTGAAGAAAGGAACGCACCCCAGAGTCACGTTGCAGGAATCGGAGGGTCAGCTTCTTCAGACAGCCAGAAGCTACTACAACTTGTTCGTGTTTTGCTGGCCTAGGATGAATGTATCCACACAGATATCCATTTCCTTGCTAAAGGGATGGTGTCTGGATCCCCATTAAAAGGAAAGAACTTCAGCTATGAAAATGACATCTGCCATGTACCAGCTGGTTTTCCAGAGAGTGGGGAGAGCCAAAGTCCTTTCTCATTTGAAGGCACAGCGACCACTATTTCCCAACTTGTTTCTCTCAGCGGGGTCCCATTTTTAATGACTGTGGCGTTTTCTCTCCCTGGGAAGTGTTATCCATTGCCCGTGGGCTGGCCAGCTTTGTTGAACAGTTCTCTGACGGAGTCAGAAAGAGCCAGTTCATAGTCCTGGGGCATGGCAAGTGAAAATGGTGGGCATCATTAAGATCAAAGTCAAACATGTTCCTTATTTAAAAGAATTTTACAGTTGTTGGAAACCATCTTTCCACATATGATTCTACTCCTGCTTCTTCCTAATGGGACATGGTCCATGACCCCACTCTCAAACAATCCAGCCTTTGCCTGTATGGATTCAACAACATTAAAGGACAGATAACAAATACTCTACCCCTGAGAAAACATTTTCAAGGAGATATTCCAAATAAAATGAATTCTTATTTTCCCTTTAAAAAAATATCCGTGAGCAGTTGGCTGGTGTTTTTAAATTTGAAATTTGGGCCATATGGGGTAAAATATTTAGAGTTACTTCACTGCTTATGAAAATAACATTAAGAATCACTTGAGAAAAAAATATAACACCATTGGTTTTTCATTCATAAACACATTCTGCTTGGCACTTCTCTCATCATTCAGTGAGATGAGAGAGATTTAGGCTTAAATTTCATTTGCATATTATCCCACTGTGAAGGGAAATTATTTCTTCTTGGTCAATTCTTATCATGCTGATTGCTCCAAAATCAGATTAGAGCTGTTGGTTTTGTTTTATTAGTTCGTTTATCCATTTAAAGAATGGCTTCTCTCATATCAGAAGCAAATACACTTCTTTGAGAAGTTGGGCAGAAACAAACTTCTGGAAAAAGGTAGGAGAAAAATAAATATTTTTTTTAATTGTGAGGAAATCTGTCCAATGAAGTAAGAAATTACAAAATTTAACTAAATGTAATCAAATTCATCTGCAAGGAATTGAAAGATGAGACTTTCTAACCCTATAAAGAGTGACGATCTCTTTTATCAGGACTCTGTGAGTCCAAATTGACTGTCAGAGAGGTTTGGGGTGAGTTTTTGGGTATGGCAGTGAGCATAAATAGCACCTCAGGTTTGGACTGAAAGACCCCTAAAGGAAGACCAGCTTGAAAGTCCCAACAAAACAATGATTTCATGCATTCACTTAATGTTCCGGACAAGTGTCACGGGACTCTGACAGGGATAGAAGAAGTAACACAGGACATTGGAGAGCAGGTGTATCTCTTCTGTGTCACTTTGGAAGCCAGATATCTGAATGTAAGTCCCAGTTCTGCAGTTAATAGCTTTGAAACCTTGAGCACAAGTTTGTAACCTCTCTGCCTATCTTTCTTTAGCTGAAAACTGGTAGCCATATTTCTTCCACAAGGATGTTGGGGAGTTTCAAAATAATAAGCAGAACACTCTTTGGACAGCACCTAGCCCCTGGCAGGTCATCAGACAGTGGCAGCTGCTGGGTCTGGATCTTCTTTCACCCCTTCACAGCTGTGTGACCAGCTGCAGCCTCGCTGGCTGGGCCTCCAACTTTCTGCAGTTCACACGTTTCTTCTGCTCAAAGGTGACCTTGGAGAATCTGTACTCGGGCTGCTGAGGCCTCTGCTGGCCCTTCCTTCTTCATTCTCAACTCTGCAGAGGGATGAGCCAGAGCCCAGGCCTGACAGAAGCCGGACCCGAAAAGCAGGGGGAGAGGAGACCAGGGAAGAAAAGCCTGGATAATGTGTTGAATTTGATCCTTTCCCCAGAGTCATTAAAATGCATCCTCCCCTGGATTCTAAAATTCTTGAGCTGAAATAATCAGTCCAACGGGCTTCGTGTGTGTGTGTGTGTGTGTGTGTGTGTGGTGTGTTTCTTTTTTGGCTAAAGCTAATGGAAGCATGTTTTATGAAGCATTCAAAAATCTTCAGGCCTGTTGAGAGACTGCCCTCTTGTGTCTCAACAAGGGAGGCAAGTCTTCAGGACCTGACTTCAGGGATCCAGCCTCCTACCTGATGGAGAGCACAGTCACACTCACAGCAGGCCCCCAGTGATTAACCTAATCATGTGGGATCCAGGTGGGGTGGGGGTGCCAGGAGCCAGAGTCCACATTAATCGAGTCAACACAAACTTCCCTGTGGCTCATTTCCAAGTGGTCTCTAACTAAACACAGGGAGAACTGTTGTCCTATAGGGGATCTCTCCACACTTCTCTGTTTGTTACATTGTGGCAGTTTGTGTATGGCCATGATACCGGAAGTCATGCCAGGGGCATTTCTGATCCCAGCAGGGTAACCCCTAGGTGGTAGTTGGGGTGGAGGTGGGGGTCCAGTGGAGTTTCCACACAAAGACAACGTAGGAAGAAAGGCTTGATCCTCTTTTTAAAAATCACCAATAGAAATCCTATTGATGACCAGAGAATACCATTGGACATAGCTCTGGGAAAACTCAAAATACACAGTGGTCTTAAAAATAGAACTTTAACAGTGGTTGGTGTAAGAGATGAAAATAATAACCATTTATTATTTATCGAGGTGTCATGAGGGTTGGAGGGGAGAGAAAAAAGAGGAGCTGATACTAAGAGCTGATACTAAGGAAATCATGATGGCAACATATGTACACATATGCTTGATGCAATTGATGTGTGGACTGTTATAAGAACTGTGAGAGCTCCCAATAAAATGATCTTTAAATGAAAAAGAGGAAGGAAGAAGAACAGACATGACTCATTGAACACAAATTGCAAATTACAAAAAAAAATTAAATACAACAAAACTTTAGCGTGTCGATGAAGTTGACTTGACTGGTGGACTTGAACTTATCAGTGATCATGAAGATGATGCAGGCATAGGCACCATTTTTCCCCCTGTGCTTCTGGCCCCCGTGAGTCTATGACAAACAGCAGCAATAAGAATCCTCTCATGATAGGAAGGACAAATGCAAAATATATCAGAGAATGGATGGGTTTTGCCTGTTTCCCTTTCTCAGACTCTTCCCCCAACTTTCTTTACCCGCCTATTTTTTGAGTAGCTATTAGAGCAGAGAGTTTCCAATTGGTCTTGGTATAAAATTCATGGAGGAAAACAATCTTCCTGTGCCCCAACCATTTTCATCTGTGAAACAGAGGGAAGGTAATACCTACCTCAGAGGCATGTTATGAGGATAAAGGAGCTAACATTTTCTAAATAGTTAGAATAAACCTGCCACGCGGTGATCCCTTTGGAATCAGAGTGTCTCCATCCAGAGACGTCAGTGGCTGGGTTTGGGGGGAATGGATGGCGAGACCTTGCTTTCAAGTGAATGGAAACTCTCACACGGTCACTCTCGTGGTGAGAAGCCTAGGGTGTGAACTGCACCTCCACGGAAGTTCAAGTAGTGTTGCTATTGTTTTATTTCTTTCCACATCTGTGCCCTCATAAAACGACCACCGACAAATCCTAGCTTCAACCAGCTTGAGATTGCATCCACAGGAGAGGGTACAGAGGGAGAAAAAGGAGGCCTTCTACTCCCATAAAGAGCTGCAGTCTCAGAAACATCAGACAGTCCCACCCTGTCTCCTTGTGTCGCCAGGATCCAGTGTCAACTCACGACGATGAGAGTAAGAGAGTGTAAAAGAGTCGTACTCCCACTAGATAAAAATATGGTAAAGCAAAATGATTCATGATCATTCAAGAGCTCACCTGAAAATACCCGTGAGGATTTTCTCAGCAGAACCAGATTTTCCATCTCTTAGTCTCTGACTGCTTGAAGGAGCAGTTCTTTTCTCAGAGAACATCCATGGCATCCAATTCCCTTCCTTCAGCTGCCGGCACGGATCCCTGTTTTGCGCTGAAGTGCAGCATTCGTCTTCAGCAAGGTATACCTGGAGACACTTGGCACGAGTCAAAAGGTTTGTATTGCGTGTCGGCTCCCTCGTCGGAGAGAATTGTAGTCTCCGGGGCCCTCTGCCGAAATGCTCGTGTCCCCGGAGGTGGTGCTGCCATCGGTGTCAGTCATGAACACTCTGTGAGATGGATTGGTGAAATATTCCCCGACTTGAAGGTTACAGTTTGGGCTCCCCCTTCTGCTTCCCCACCTGGTCTAATTTCTAAGGCAGACCCGACTCTCCCTTTGGGGTCGCACATGTGTATCACGCAGCCAACCCTGTTGTGAGCCCAGGCTGTGGCCTGATCCTGGATTCCTCAAGGGGCCCCAAGACTACAACCCTTTGCCCCGAACTCACTTTCAGACAGCTCTTGCTCTGTTGTCCTCCATCCAAAGCCGGTCTTGTGCCTGCCCCGCTATTCCGATCATGGCTACAGAGCAAAGCGCCTAGACCCTCCATGGTCTGAAACCACCAGACCACTTATTTGTGCAGAATTCTGCAATATAGAAAAGTCTCAGGGGGGATTGTGAGGTCTAAGAAGGGGACCCTTGACTGGAGGGAGAAAATCTGAGTTCTAAGATGGTCTCCCGCACAGAGTTAGCCAGTTGGTGCTGCCTGGCTGGCAGCTGGGACTCCTCTAGGACTGCAGCTGAGAGGCACGAGTTCTCCTCCTGTGGCCTCTCTAGAGGACCAGGTGGGGCTTCTCCCAGCATGACAGGCCTCAGGTGTCTCGCCTTCTTCTATGGCAGGTGGCTCCCTGCAGAAGGCAGAATTGAAAGGTTCCAAACATTGTATGCCTGAGAATAGAAGTTCTGAGACTTCTCATTTGATCACATTGTACTGGTCAAAATTGTACCTCTTGGTATTGTATACTCACAAGGTCATTCCAAGTTCAAAGGAAGGGAACAGAATGCCTTTCTTGGTGGGAGGAGTGGTACATGCATGGGTCGTGGGGGTGTTATGATTGAAGCCATCTATGAAAACGCAATGAACCACACCTACGCACAACTCTCTCCTACCCAGTCCCAACTCCAGAACCCCAGCATCACAAGGACCATTGTGGGCATTCATGCCCCTGGAAGGAATTTAAAAATGAACAACGTACTGCTTTAGTAGGTTTCATAAAATATGTTGTCCAGTTAATTTATTAATGAAAACCTCTGCAAGGTAGCACAATTCGTTGTCTCTCCAGGCTGAGGGTTCTGGTCTGTGACCTGCCTTGGTCCCCACTCTCTCTCTTCCACCACCAGCTCTCTCCTTTGCATGCTGCAAATGGACTGGATGCTTTAAATTCCCACCGCTTCCCTCTTGTTCGGATTAGAATCCCTTCCTGTTTGCACTCTGAACTGAAAATGAATGTTCCATGATGCCACCACCCCATTTTTCATCATTTTATTGGGGGGGGGGCTCTTACAGTTCTTATACCAAGTCGTATATCAGTTGTATCAAGCACATTTGTACATCTGTCGCCATCATCATTTTCAAAGCGTTTTCTTTCTACTTGAACCCTTGGTATCGGCTCCCCTTTTGTGGTCCCTATCCTGCCCCCAACCTTGTGAATCCTTGAGTAACTGTAAATTATTGTTATTTTCATATCTCACCCCATCCGCTCTCTCCCTTCACCCACGTTTTTGTTGTTCATCCCCCTTGGGGTCAGTATACATGGATCATTGTGACCAGTTCCCCTTTCTCCTCCTTCTATCCCCACCGACCATCCCCCTACTCCGCCGCATGGTATTGCTACTCCTGTTTCTGTTCCTGGGGAGAGGGGTTATCATGACTCTGAATATGACACTCTTCAATGCCCACCTGGACACACGAGCTCATTGACGTTGTGGAGGCTAACGGCCACTCACAGGGCTTGCAGAATCCAAGCCTTTTAAAACCTGGAAGTGCCAACTGGACATGTAGATGCCAGGACAAAACAAGTCAGTACCTCAAAATGAGAAACACCTGAGTGATGTCTGTAAGGAAAACAAGTGTTCCGCTTGCTCGTGTTATGTCACAAACCATCTAAAACCTTCACAGTGTACTGTACTTTAGGGATTGTGCAGGTCAAGTACTTGGTCAGGCTGGACACCAGCAGCTCTCCTGCCCCACAAGACATCCATTATGTCCACTCAGTGGTTTTCAGCTAATGAATAGGCTGGTCTGGAAGGTCCAAAGGGGGGGGCTCGTGGCTGGCACCTTGGTAGAAAGGGTGGGAAGGATGAGCTTCATTAAGACTGTCTTTTGGAATGTCCACACGTGGACTCTTCCGCAGGACACTTCTACAGCATGGCAGTCTCAGGAGAGCCGAATGCCCTATAAAGTGGCTTCATGAGGCCAGGGAGGGTTCAAGACGACTGGGAAGATGCTGCCTGGCTCCCTCTCAGTGAGTTTTGGAAATCATGCAGGCCACAGCAGCCACATGCTCTTGTTGGCTAGAAAGGCAAGCTAGGAGAACAGAAGGCACCTCTTGATGGAGAGATGGGGAGGCCATGAGCTTGTGGGACATGAGGTCCTCTTGTGGGCATCTTTGGAAAAAGCAGGTTCACACAGCTGACACTTCGAGAAGGATGATGGCAACAAATGTGCAAATATGGTCCGCATACAATCGATGTATGTCTTGATGGTGATAAGAGTTGTATGAGCCCCCAATTAAAAGATTTTTTTAAAGTTTGCCTCCTTGTTCCACACATGTATTCCCATGTCTCTGTTCCATTGCATTGCCCTCAAATTCCATGATGGCCCTTAATAACCCCTTTCCAAACCCAGTTAGCTCCCCCCACCCCCCGAGTCCAGGATTCTACCTCACTCTCCTGGCATTTCCTGGTGTGTTTTCCCTTACAGAACTTACCTATTTTATGTCCCATTTCCTCCTGACCCCATTAAAGGAGTAAAGACAGCACTTTGAAGCGGGGAGAGCATTGAACTGAAAAGTCAGGATGAACAAGTCATGTTCCAACGCTTCCACTAATGAGCTGGGTTATCCCACACAACGCGCTACTGTTGCCGTTCTCTCCTTTGTGGTGGGAGGTGCTTTGGGGGGAAGGAACAGTGGCTTTCAGGACCACCTCTAATTGTTTCTAACCTCCTCTGAGTAACAGAATGAGGGGCTAGCCGCTGTGGGTGGATCAGTTTAACCTCCAGGAAAATATTTCCTCAGCAACTATGTTCAACAATCCTGGCTATAGAACGTTGTATACATTTTTAAAATATGACATACTGTTCTTTCTCTCTTTTTTTTAATCCTCTTATTCAGAACTCTTACAGTTATCCCAATATTCCATAGTTCCATCACCTCAAGCAATACTGTGCACTTGCTAACACTATCAACTTTAAACATTTCCTTCTTCTGGGACTCCTTGATATCAGCTCTCCCCCCCCCACCCCCCGCCACCTTCCACTCTTACTCAAGTACCATTTATGAACACAAATAGATTTTTTTTAATTAACAAAACATATAAAGAATACCACAAGATGGCTGATGGTGATCCATTGCAAATAAGCACTTTAGAAAAGGTATCCCGGGCTCCTTCTGTAATGTAATAACAATTCACTGACTAGTAAAATAGCTTTTGAAGCAAAACTCACTTTACCAGGTAATTTTGTTTGGAAACTAAACCAAAGGAACTATGGGGGTGGGGGTGCTGGGGTTACAGTGTGGAGACCAGCAAGAGACATAGTCTGGTTTGTGGGGATGTGAACGCACACAAACAAAAGCACAGCATGCCCCTGCAGCCGTGTGCCTTAAGGAAAGCTATGCTACCATGTTGGTGTGCATGGAAATCTCCCAGAGATATCTTTTTCTCCCCGCTCATGCTGAAGCAACAGAAGGCGAAGCTTGCGTGTCAAGGGTGGTAGATGCAGAGACATGCCTCTTCGACTCTGCCTGCCTCGGTTTCGAGTCCTAAGAAACTATGCTGTGCAGGTGGACTCTAGGTTGTCCTTTGGGCACAAGGAACACCCCTGGCCCATTTTTATGAATCTGGTTACTCAACAGTCAATCCCAACAGTAGGGAAACCGTCTGGATCTCTAAATCTGCTCCTGGGACTGCCATCAGCATTTTTTTTCTAGTCTAATCTTGGAAGAAACACCAAGGCAGCCATCTGAGCATGGAGGGTTTGTTTTGTTTTATGTTTAAATCAAACTTTGCATGCAGTGGCATGCGCTCACGATGCCATTAGGAAGTAGACATACAAAAAAAAGAAAGAAAGTAGACATACTCAGAGGACCTGACACAGGGCCTAGCCAGTCTCACTTCAATACCAATGACATCGATGGAAGAAGTCCAAGCTGGGCTGAAGGCAAGAAAGCAAGGCTCCACGAATGGACAGAATACCAATGGAAATGTCTCAGCAAACCGATGAAGCCTGGGACACACCTTGTCTGTGCCAGGAAATTTGGAAGACAGCTCCTTGGACTGAAAGTGGTCCCTAGTGTGTGCATTCCATAGAAAAGAGGCCCATCAAGAGGCAGCAATGACTGACCGATACGATGACTAGCAGGAGCACTGGTGGTGCAGAGGTTATGCCTTGAGCCCAGAGCCGCGCGGTTGGCCATTAGAAACCACCAGCAACTCTGAGCAGACACTGTGTTTTCTATCCTGCAAATAGCTACAATCTCAGAAACCCACGGGAGAAGGGAGTGTCACTCTCAGTCAGCATTGTCTCCGTGAGAATGAAGACGGGGCTTTGTAAACACAGAAAGTGCTAGTCTCCGAAACTCACAGGGCAGTTCGACCTGTCCTAGAGGGTCACCATGAGTCGGCCTCAACTCAACGGCGGTTCCGTTTGGGTTTGGGTTTGGTTTGCTGAGGATAATTCTTGAAATAGTTGCAGCAGTGCATTGACAGGGAAGTTCCAGAAATTCAAGGCATACTCAGAAGAGGACATGGCAGAAGGGATATTAATGCTGACATCAGATAGATCTTGACTGAAAGCAGAGAACACCAGAAAGATGCTGACTTATGTTATATTGGCTATGCAAAAGTCAATTTGACTTTGTAGATCATGATAACCTTTGGATAGCATTGAGAAGAATGGGAATTCCAGAAGGCTTAATTATGCTCCTGCAGAACCTGTTCAAAGACCAAGAGGCAGTAGTAGGAATACTGCTTGAGCATTCAGGAGAGGTGTGTGTCAGGGTTGTATCTTTTTACCATACTTATTCAACTTGTAGGGTGGAAGATAATCAGAGAGTCTGGGATATATAAAGAAGAACATGGCATCAGGTTTGGAGAAAGGCTTACTAACAACTCTCCTGCAATATGTAGCTGACACAATCTTGCCTCCTGCTAACCAGTAGGACTTGAAGTTCTTGCTGATGAAAATCAGTGACTACAGCACTCCTGATGGATTGTGACTCAGTGTAAAGAAAACCAAAACCCTCACTTGGACCCATAGAAAACATCATGATAAGTGGAGAAAAGATTGAAGTTGTCAAGGATTATATTTCACTTTGATCCATAATCAGAGCTCGTGGAAGCAGCAATCAAGAAATCAAATGACATCTTGCATTGGGCAAATCTGCTGCACAAGACCTCTTTCAAGTGTAGAAGAGAAAGGATGTCACTTTGCAAAGTAAGGTGCTCTTAAGCCACGGTATTTTCAGTCACCTCATATGCATGTGAAGGATGACAACGAATAAGGAAGGCTGTAGAAGAATGGATGCATTTGAATTATGGCGTTTGTAAAGAATGTTCAAAATGCTGTTGACTGTCAGAAAAACAAACAAGTCTGTCTTGGAGGGATGCTTCTTCAAAGCAAAGAGGGGGAGACTTTGCCTCACAGGCTCTGGAACTGTTATCAAGAGACCCATTCCCAGGAGTGGTATCATACTTGGTAGAGTAGAAGAGCCGTGAAAACGATGAAGATCCTCGATGAGTTGGATTGATTCAGTTGTGCTGCGACAATGGCTCAAATGTAACTGCAATTTTGAGGATGTTATATCCTCTATTCTGTTGTATCCAGGGTCACTATGAGTCATAAGTGACTCTATGGCATGTTACAATGGCCCAGTGTCTGGTACTGGCAAAATGCCCGATGAAATTTTGCAACTTTCTGCCAAAGTTCAGGTACTTTCTCGGGTGCTCCTGTGCCAATTAGCTGCAATTAAAGGAAAAGCATGGCAGGCAGCCCAACCCAAGCCCAGTCTACAGAGTCAGGGTATTCAGGAAGAAGAACTGCCATCACTGCAAAGAAGTAGAGTCCACCTAGAGAAAGCTTGCTACAATATCGATGTCACGCTGCTAACTCTTCCCCTAACTCTTCCATCCATCAGTACGATTGCAGGTTCTTTCAGGACTGGGTCCATAGACCTAAAAATGGGTTTTCATGGGTTCTAAGATAAGGCAGTGACTGCATGACAGGACATGATTTTCTCATCAGGACTTAGCAACATGGAAGAGGAAGGGACATCACGGAAGGGAACCAGAGTCTAGTCTGAGATTGACCTATTTTATTAATGATGTATGTAAAGGCATTCAACTGTGTAGGTCATAATAAATGTTGGATAGCTCTGAAGCCCGAAGCAGTAAAGTATTGTCATGGGATCTTATTGCCCTCATCTCTAGCATTTGAGTGGGAAGTGAAATAGGAAGAAAATGTTGGGCTGAGATCTCTTAGCATCCTTCCACTTTATTCCTTATTCTAATCAGGAGGTGTCACAGGATCAGGTTTTAGAAGACCCCACGACAAATATATCGGACCAAATGATGGGGGTCAGAGTAGAGACCCAAAGCCGATTGGACATTCCTCACAGAACGGTCACAAGGAAAGAACGAGACAGCTAGGGTGCAGCACAGCACCGACAGAACATACAACATTCCTCTAGTTCTTTCATGCTTCCTTCTCCCCATATCATGACCCCAGTTCTACCTTACAAACCTGGCTAAAGCAAGTACACTAGTACAGATAAGGTCTCGACACATAGTATCCCAGACAGATAAACCCCTCAGGAACAGCAGTGGAAGTAGCAATACCATGAAGGTAAGATGATGCGGTGGGGGGAAACGGGGAACTGACTACAGTGAAGTACGATCCCCACCCCAACCACCAGGGGGACAAACAACAATAAAATGGATGAAGAGAGACAGCTGATGGTGCAAGATATGAAAATAATAATTTATCAGGGATCCATGAGGGTGGGAGGTGGGAGAGGAAGGGAAAAAAGAGAAGTTGATAGCAAGGGCTCAAACAGAAATAAGAGATTTTTAAAATGATGAAGACAGCATATGTACAAAGGTGTTTGATAAAATTGATGTATGGATTGCTATAAGAGTTGTTAGAGCCCCCAATAAAATAATATATTGATAATAATAAGATAATAATAATAATAATAGGCTCTGGGTTTCAGCCAGAGCTCTTCAGTCCACAAATAGCAGAAATCCACTTGAGATAAGAAAAAGTAAAATATTACATCTGATAAAAGAATACAGAGGTCACTCACAGACTGAAGAGCAAAGCAGGCAGCTAGATAACTCTTGCAAACCCGATGCCCCTCTCTAAGTGTTGCTGGGTCTCTGGCACTGCATTTCGGTGCTCTGCTTGCAGCATGATGGTTTCCACCCTCTCCGTACAAGGTGCAGCTGACTGGCAATGAGAATGTGATTTGGAGAGAAGTAAAGCATGGTAGTATACTAGTAAGTAAAAAGTGCTACCACAAAGTCAATTCTAGCAGGTGAAGTATTATATTCACAAATTTATGGGCTCTTTGATGCGAATTGTTAACACTGGAATTTAACACCTAGGTATAAACAGGATAAAATAAAAGTCCCAAGGAATAATTTGCAGTGTACTTTCTACTTATGTAGCTTTTTGTTTGTTTCACTTTTTCCACCATTTTATTGGCATATAATTCACATATCATACAATTCAATAGTTCAATCACATCAAGAATTATACAGTTACCACCACAATAAGTTTTAGAGCATTTTCTTCAATTGTATTCTATCTGTATGATTAACTCCTCATTTCTCCCAACCTCCTAGGAACCATGAATCCGGTTACTGTCTCTGTAGATTTACCTGTTTTTGATTTCATAAACAGAAAAACACTTTGAAAAACAAACAAAAACTAATAAGAATAACAATGTAAAACAGGTAACAGGTCAAAAGGAAAGAACAATTTAAAACTAGAACAAATGTAAATGACTTATAAGGAAGATCAAATAATAGGGTGCTAAATTTTAAATGAATTACATCTGCCAACCATCCACTTTCTAGTAGTATTCTTATTAATCAACATTCTAATGAATGTATATAATGAATATGCTCTTCTGTGTATATATGTGGAAAGAAAGTGAGCTTTTGTCAAAATGCCTTTTTATGCACCAAAGTTTTTTATATTAAATTAAAATTTTATCATAGAAATAGTTAGATTCAACTGATGAACCGGAGATGGAGCAGGAAGCATCTTTTAAGACTGAGTTTGGCAAAGAGATTTTTCTCCAAGTACTGCTTTTAAAAAGATTTCCTATTTGATGGCCTTGGAAGTAAGTATATATAAAATGCCTACTTTGATTCTAGTGAACAATAGTCCAGATAGCCTTTTGTTACTGCTTTTAATATACTGGATTTGACTGCATCTTTCTGGCTACTCATTTCACCAAGATTAGGACACCACAATCTTCCTCGGTCTTCACTCTACCCAGTTGTCAGCTTACCTGTGAAACTCTGTTTAATCTCCCTCTGCCCTGTTGTCCATTGGCTCATTCAACAGCAAACGATCTTTGAAATCTGTTATGTGCCAAGAACAAGCCCTAGAGCCCCAAAGGTGAAGTGTGTATGTGTGTGTGCGTGTGTGTATCCTTTCCTGTGGAGCTCACAATCTTGTGAGAAAGGTGCAGAGATAACAAAATATGGAGGGAAAGGGCATGGATGCTGGAAGGGCCACCATGGCAGTGAGTGGAAAATACAAGGGTAAGCTAAAAATGGGATAGAATCTCCTCAGTGGGAGGTGAAGTGTTCAAGGAAGTTTCTTTCTTTTTTAATTAATCATCTTATTGGGACTGCTGACAGATATTATAACATCCTGTAATGTAATTAAACTAAACATAATTGTACAATTGTTACCACAACCAGTTTTCAAACAGTTTCTTTCTTCTTAACTCTTTAATATCAGCTTTCCTTTATCCCCTCTCTCCCTCATCCTATGCCTCAGGAATCCTTATTATTCTTATTGCATTTTATTATCATTGTTGTTGTTTGCCATATCTTACCCTATCCAATATATCCGTTCACCTACAATTTTGTTATTCCCTCCCCTTGAGTTATATCATCACCACTGCTATCAGCTCCCCCTTCCCTGCCATTCTACTCTATTCCCCTATTCTCAGGGAATCATTGCTCCTGTTACTGTTTCTGAAGGGTCATGTATCTTGGCTTTCATGCATTAAACTATCTTAATTGTACAAATGAATATATATGTATACAAATGGACAGATATACAAAAGAACCTAATCTAACAAGATTAATGAGATAAAACAAAGACCATAATTCTAAGGGGAGGAAATCTTAAAGAACTAAGAATAGTTATGTGTTTCATCAGTGCTACATCACACCTGGAATTTATCATCCCTAGGGAAGTTTCTTTGAAAAAGACTCTGGGGGACTCATCTTGAGAATAAGTCAAATTTATCAGAAAAGAGATTGCTCAGGAAGAAGTAAAGCAGATTATGCTGAAATATGGGCCTTGGAGTACCTATAAGACTCACTGCTGTGTAGTCCATTTGGATCATAGTGACCCAAAAACACAGAACAGAACTACTCCATAAGAGTTCTGAGACTGTGCATCTTTAAAAGAGCAGAAAGCCTCATCTTTCTCTCTTGAAGAAACTGGTGGGTTTGAACTGTGGATTTAGTGATTATGAGCCTATTGCATAACCCACCACTCCATGAGAACTCCATGGAGACTAGGTCAAGGAGAAGGAAAGGTAGACCCAGAGCATTTCACACAGAGGGAAACACATACGAGTATGCAAAGACATGTGGACATGATAGAGCAGTGTGAATCTGGAGGTCTGTTAGGGACTTCCTTATGAGAGGTGCCCATGTGCATATGGTGCACATCAAGGTGGGGAGGATTGTAATAGACTGGAAAGGTGGATGAGAAGTGTGTAGCAGAAGACCTTGGGTGCTCAAGAATTTGAGAATCCTGAGATGAAGATAAGTCATTGAAGGCATTGATGACATATAGCTTAGAGGAAATAGTCTGGTTATCTGGCAGAGGAGAACCTAGGGAAGGGACGGCTGGAGCTAAACAAGAAGAAGGAGTCCCTTTCAACCACAGAGATGGGACAGGATGAAGACTTGCACCAAGGCAGTACCAGTAGGTCTCAAGAGAAAAAGGATGCAAGAGATATGTAGGGAGTGAGAGCAAACGGATTTGTTGCGGTTCGTTGCCAAAAAGTCAACTCCAACTCAAGGCAACCATGTGAGCATCACTGAGCAAGAAATGGCCTATCCCTGCACAGCCTCACAATCTTTGGTATGTTTGAGCCCCAAACTGCAGCCATCATGTCCCACCAAGTAAACTTTCCCTTGTCCTTGCTGGCCTTCTGCTTTGCCAAACATAATACCTCTGTCTAGTCATTGGCTGTGCTTGTTCGAGGTGGATTCATTCATTCTTCTGGCAGACAAGGTATGTTCTTTATTCTTTACTGACATCACAATTCCAGTATGTCCATTTTCTTTTTATCTGTTTTTCTTTCCTCATTGCCCAGGTCTCACTCAAGATGCTCCTTCAGTCGGGAGCACCTCAGTCATCTAAGAGACATTTTTGTCTTTTAGCACTTTAAAGACAGCTCTTGTGGTAGATTATCACAATGCAGTAAAGATATCCTTGGTTTCTGAACTTCTGTTTTCACGAGGCTTGGTTGCTGCTCCAAATAGAATGGAATCTTTGATAAATTTAATTTATACACCAAAGAAGACTTATTGTAGTTGTTAGGTGCCATCATGATAAAACAGACCGAGTAGAATTGCTTCATAGGATTTTCTAGTGTGCCACCTTCACCTTCCTCTCTATGACGTAATTATTTCCCTAAGTGTACTGTTTAACAGCTATGTCACTTTCTTGAAATGTAAACTTTATGAGTGTGGAAAATTTTTGGACTATGTAGGTCATTACTAAGGCTCCAACACATAAAATAATGTCTGGCACACTAAGGGCTGAATAAACATTTACTAAATGAATTTTATCATAAGCATATGCGCAAAGTGAAGAAATAAAACAGGAATAATAATGGAGTTCTCACAGAGCCATATATGGAATTGAAATGAGCAGTCCGTCTAACAAGAAGCATGATATTGATGTACAATGAAAAAGGAAGGGGAAAGAGAGTGTGTCCCACTTGGCTATACTGGGTATTACGTGCCATTGTCTGTCCTGTCAATCTCGTAAGAACTGTTGTCTTCTGAGTTTTATAATGACCAGCCAATCTTCCTCTGCTACTCACCCACCTCTAATCCCCTTATCATCACACCAACTCCTAACTGTCTATATTCTCCAATATAAGCTGACCCGAATATCAGCCAAGGCATTTAATTTTACCACAAAAACTGCATTAAACATGTGCCAAAAAACTCAGCTGATACATGATACAGTTTCACAAGAAAAAATTATAAAGAAGAGTTTGCCCATCAGGAAACCTGGGAAGGTTTTTTATCCATTCCCCTTTGTGGAAAGAAGAAATCCCTGATTGAATTCAACCTGTGAGCAATGTTCCCTTGTGACATTTCTGTTGGACTCCTAGTACACCCAATTATGTAATATGGAAGACTATCTGTAGGGAGATTTCTCCCCATTCATGTATCAAGCACCTGAGTCTAGAATTTTGTTCTCAGTCGCTTCTACTGTCAGGTAGCTTTCCTTACACATAAATGACTTCTCTTCCTCACCCCACCCTTGCTGGTATTCAAGAAGATGAAATTGACACTCTGTCATCTTCTTATTATGCATTATATGTGATTATTAAGTGCCATTTAAAAAAATCCTAGGATTCATAGTAGTTTGAAATCAGCTTCCTTCACTCAAGAAAGTAGGATAACCATTTCTATTTTGTAAAGACAAACTTAAGGTATAAATTCATACTGCCATGTACAATTTAGGTTTCTTCCTTTAAAATTATAAAACCCATGTGGATACTTTTGCTTAGAGTGCTTATTGTAACATATTATTTTATATTTTCAAACATAACATAATAGATCCAATAGTATGAAAATTCCTCATGTAGCCATCACCCAGATAAAATAATGATGTACACATACCCTTTCTTTGTAATGTATCTTAAGCATTTGTTTTAAACTGCTCATTCTGATAAGACTAAGATAATGACTGCATCTTAAAGTGGAGGAGACTTCAAGTCCTAAAAAGTGTTAGGTGTTTGTGTTAACATTAGATAGACGAATCTGTAAGACACTAGCTTTAAAAAAAAGCAACATTTTAAAAATCATTTGATTGTGGCCTCATACAGCACTAATCACAATATATACATACATACTTTATGCCAGTATTTATATCTTTTGGGAGGGGTCAACAACTCTTATCACAATCCATACATCCATCCATTGTGTCCAGCACATTTGTACATTTGTTGTCATCATCATTCTCAAAACATTTGCTTTTTACTTGAGCCCTTGGTATCAGTCCCTCATTTCCTTGCTTCCCCCTCCCTCCTAAGTCACTGATAATTTATAAAGTATTGTTATTTTGTCGTATCTTACCCTGTCCGACATCTTCTTTCACCCACTTTTCTGGGTGTCCGTCCCCCGGGGAGGAGGTTATATGTAGATAGTTATAATCGGTTCCCCCCTTTCTACCCCACTTTCTCTCCATCCTCCCAGTATCACCACCCTCACCACTGGTCCTGAAGGAATCTATTCTGGATTCCCTGTGTTTCCAGTTCCTATCTGTATCAGTGTACATCCTCTGGTCTTGCCAGATTTAGAAGGTAAAATTGGGATTATGATAGTGGGGAGAGTAGCATTTAGGAACTAGAGGAAAAGCAACAATTTTTATTGTGAATTGGTTGAAGTTTTACAAAGCAGATTATTAGTTTTAGATTCAACAATTCATGCACATTTTGTTGTGTTTCATTCATTATGAGTCCCTCAATGTAATGTCACTTTTCCTATTTCTTGTCCATTTTCTATTTCCATCGCTTCTCCTTTCCAAACATCTATGAACTTTGTCCTTGGGTACACATTGTCCTTGATGGCAAATGGCTGATTATTCTCAGGTGTGAGTACTTCTCTGGAATTGTTGGACTGGAAATTGAGATATGGTTGAATGATTTTCCAGACCTGAAAGGTAACTTAGGGCCATAGCCTCCAAGGTTCCACCAATAAGCTTGGTCAATAAGCTTCCACTTCTATAGGGTTTTTCAGTTTTGTTCCACATTTTTCTTCTACTCTATTTAAGACCTTTGAATGTGATTTCTTTCAGAACAGTTGGTCATAGAAGCTAAGCATCATCACCTGGCTGGTCTCAGGATAGTGAAGACCATTGCTTCCCAGGTCCATTAGTTCATTGGACTAATTGTTTTCATGGTTTTTGATTTCCATCATGCTTCTTTGCTTCAGATAAGAAGGCCAACAGTTGTTCCTTATATGTCGCTCCCAAGCTTTTAAGATCTTACTTTTAAGATTTTTACTACTCACCAGCGTCGCATATAGAACATGCCTTTGAGGGTTTTGTTATTCCAATTAATCTGTGGCCCAAAGATGATGGTCCTAAACCCTTAGACCAATCTATCATCCCTCAGAATGTATGTGGTAGCTACATAATCTGATGTCAATTTAGGAATTGAGAGGATTAAGAGTGAATGGGGTGGAGTCTACTCTGTCAATCAAATCATAGTCAATAAAGTCTCTGTGTGGGCATGACTTTCTCCTAAGAATTCTGGATAATATTGCTTTTCCTCCATGGAGTTGGAAGAGATTCTCTGTGCTCTCCCTGGAAGACACTGTAGCTGACAAGACACATGGAACTATGCTAGTGCCCTGAGCTGGAAAAGCCACATGCACTGACCCTGATGCAGGCCTGGGTGCTGGAGAAGCCACATGGAGACTTCTGCCAGCACTGAGATGCTTACAATACCACTGGACCCAGAAGACTTCCACTGGCCTCCCACTGGCCTGCATTTGGTGTCATTGAATGTGTTTCGTGAGTCAGAAGAGGACTTTCTAGCTTGATATAGGACATATGGGCTAATATCAGGCTTATGCACTGCTCTTGTATATAAACCTCTTTTTTATTCACATATGCGTCTCTATGAATTTGTTTCTCTAGTCTACCCAGGCTAACACAGTGTTTAAGACACTTTATACACTTTGCCCCCTGTATGCTCCACCACAATCATAGTTATATTTGTAGCAAAAGTTACAAATAGCCTCTATCGATTACATATATATCTATGTGTATGCTTACTTCCTTTCCCTACCCCTTCACTCTATGTATTTATCTATCTACCTACTTATTGGTCACTAGTCATTGTAGGAGGGTGTACAGAACAGTACTTATCTCTGTTGCTTTTAACTCTTATAGTTTGACTTCCACTTCACCTAAATTTAATCTGTTTGACTTCTTCATTTGGAAGTTCTGTGATTACACTATCCTCTTTTTGCTTTGTAATCACCTTCATTATAAATCGATATATGTTTCCTTACTTTCACTCTTGAAGATTTATTTACTTTTGATTCTTCTATATCTGAGTTGATTTACCAATGTTGTTATCTTGAATGTTAATCTCGGGGTTGTTGTCTGCTGGTGTTGGTTTTCTGTCTAAAAAACTTCCCTTGGTATTTCTTTTTTTTAATTTAATAAATCATTTTATCGGGGGCTTGTACAATGCTTGTCACAATACATACATACATACACACATACATACATACATTGTGTCAGGCACCTTTGTACCCCTGCTGCCACCATCATTCTCAAACATCTGCTCTCTACTTGAGCCCTTGACATCAGCTCATCTTTTCCTTTCCCTCCCTGCTCACTCCTCTCTGATGAGCCCTTGAAAATTTATACATTATTATTATTTTGTCATATCTTACACTGCCCAACATCTCCCTTCACCCACTCCTCCACTGTCCATCCTCCAGATAAGAGGTTATATGTAGATCCTTGCATTCAGCTCCCCCTTTCTACCACTCCTTTCCTCCACCCTCCTGGTATCGCCACACTCACCACTGGCTCTGAGAGGTTCATCCATCCTGGATTCCCTGTATTTCCAGTTCCCATCTGAACCAGTGTACCTCGTTTAGTTCAACTCGATTTTTGAGGTAGAATTGGGATCATGATAGTGGCGGGGGTGGGTGGGGGGAGGGAAGACTTTAAGAACTACAGGAAAGTTGTATGCTTTGTCGTTACTTCACTGCACCCTGACTGGTTCATCTCCTCCCCACTACCCTTCTGTAAGGGGATGTCCAGTTGCTCACAAATGGACTTTGAGTCCCCACTTCACAGTCCCTCATTCACAATGATGTGATTTTCCCCCAAGATTTTATATCTTTTTTTAAATGATTTTATTAGGGGCTCTTACAGCTCTTATAACATTCTATACATCATATGTATTGAGCATATTTGCATACGTGTTGCCATCTTCATTTCCAAATATTTTCTACTTGAGCCCTTGGTATAAGCTCCTCTTTCCCCCTCCTCTTTTTTATAAATCATTTTATTGGGGGCTCATACAACTCCCACCATGATCAATACATACGTCAATTGTATGCAGGCCACATTTGCACACTTGTTGCCATCATCACTCTCAAAACATCCTCCCTCCACTTAGGCCTCCAGTCCTTTGGTATTTTTTGTAAGTTTTGCCTAGTCTTTACAAATTCATTCAATTTCTACTTATCTGAAAAGGTCCCTATTTTTATGGTACTTTTGAGGAGCAATTTTGCTGAGTGTATGATTTTTTTGCATTTATATATTTTGCTCTTTTATTTAATCTTTAAAAAAAAAACTTTTGCTGAGCCCCGGTGGCGTAGTGGTTGTGCGCGGGACTGCGGCCCACTGGGATGGAAGTTCAATTCCGGCTCCCAGGAGCAAAGGCTGGGCCTCCTACTCCCACCACCTGAGGGCAGTGATGCCTTAAAAAAAAAAAAAAAAAAAACCTTTTATAGGAGGCTCTTACATCTCTTATCACTATTCATACATTCATCCAGTGTGTCCAGCACATTTGCATATACTCCTCCATCATTTCCAAAGCATTTTCTTCCCACCTGAGCCCCTGATATCAGCTCTCATTTCTCCCCCCTCCCTACCCCGCCCACCCTTCCTCTTGAACCCTTGATAAATTATCGATTATTTTTTTCATATCTTACAGTCCTCCATCACCTGTCATCCATTTTTCCATTATTTATCCCCCTGCATGGGGGTTCTTGTTGATCCTTGTGATCAATTCTCCCTTCCTCCCCCACCATCCCCTAATCCTACTGATATCTCCACTCTCATTGTGGGCCCCGAGGAGTTAATCTACCCTAGATTCCCTGTGCTGCGGGCTCTTCTCTGTAGCAGTGTGCATGCTTTGGTCTAATCCAATTTGCAAGGTAGACTTGAGGTCATGATAGTGAGGTGAAGGAAGCACAAAGAACTAGAGGAAAGTTGTGTGCTTCATCAGTGCTGTACAGCACCCTGACTGTCTCATCTCTTCCCTGTGACCTCTGTGAGGGGATGTCCAATTTTCTACAGATGGGCATTGGGGCTCCACTCAACAGCCCTCCCCATTCACTTTGGGTATGGTTTTATTCTGGGTCTCAGATGCATGGCACCTGATCCTGATTCTTGGGTGGTGTTTCTATCTTTCAGAGTTTTATATATGTTGTGCTATTGCCTTCTTGCTTGCATAGTTCCTGCTGGGAAGCACAGCTTTATCTCATTGGCTTTCTTTCAGAGGTCATTTGTTTGAGCCACTATCTTTTTGCTTAGGGTGAACTGAAATTTTCTGTGGTGGTGCTGTATTTGTATTTAACTTACAACTGTATGTTTGTATGTTTACGTGCTCTTCTATACTCACTATTTGTCTCCTGATTGATCTGATAGAGAACGTGAGTGCGCATGAAGTTTCTTGTTCATTGTGTGGCACAGTTGAGGGCACATTTGACTGGTGTTGGCCGAATGTCTATCTATATTAAAATGGCACAAGAGCAAGTACTCACACCTGTAGCAGGTGGATGTAGGGGGTACAGGTGTGACCAGGCCTACTAGGCACAGTTGATCCCTCCCATTAGGTGAGATAAGAAAATAAATTAAAAAACACAAGAGAAAAAATAAACAATATCACAAAAGAATATGATGGAGAAAATGCAAATGGGGGCAGACAAATAACAGCAAGAAAAAATAATATTAGGTTGGACAGGGTTCTCTAGAGAAACAAAATTAGGACACTTATGATTTTAGATGATAGATATATAGCTATAACATAAGAAGCAAACAGCAAATTAGCCTATAGAACAGTACAAATGGCTCACTGTAACTCACTTCTGTAAGACAACTAGTACACTGACAGTCCTCCAAGTCTTGAGAGCTGCCAGGTATACGTGAAGGGAGCAGACAACTGAGTCCTCTATAAAGCAATGCAGGTAATCTGGCCATAGGCAGCAAACAGCAAGGCATGTCACCAACAGTCAGCCATATGACAGGGTCCAAGAGTCCCCAGCTCAAGCAATGTTTATTTCAGACCTTCTTGAAAGAACCTCAAAGTATAGTGACACGGTTCTGGGATGGGTGTCCCACAGTAGTGTAGCCCACAAGTTGAGGGAGAGAACCAACTAAGGCAGCTGCATACTGGTCCAATCATCAAGGAGCAAGAGACAAGAAAGATGAGGTTCACTGAGCCATTTATCTCTCTGCCCTTCAATTAACCCCCCGTGTGTTCATAGGCCAGACTGGCACAATAAACCTACCTATCACAAATATAATAACAAAAAGAAATGGAAAATAAAAATAAGGAAAGGGGAACAAAGAAATAAAATCACAACAATCTAAACTAAGGAGAAGAAGGAAAATACTGAAGAAAGGGGAAATTCAAAGGGAAAAAATAGAATGGGGGACAAGGAAAAGAGAAAGAAAAGAAAAAATGATATGAGAAAGAAAAAGAGCAGAGTAAGAAAGAATAAAGTGAAGAAAAGAGAAAAAAATCAAAGAAAAGAGAAATTGGGGACAAGGGCAAGACTCAAAGCGGAGAATGAACATGGTCAGGGCGTCTGTTGCTGTCCACTCTCTCTGCTGTCCATCAAGGAACTCAGGGAATACAGGGGGAAAGGAGAACCATCTAGTCCTGAGTGTAGTTCCTCAGCCCTTCATGTTGCCAGAGATCAGAGAAACTAATCTTCTAGTCGTTTTTGCTGGCTCAAAAGGTGGCTGAGACAAGAGTGTATGTATCTGGAAGGAATTATTAGGAATTAGAGGACAGCTAGCGGTGAGGGGCCTGGCTGGTTAAGGAAAGAGATCTTGTCCACCCAGCAATGCTAGCATTGGAACCTTCATGTTCTACTGGTCTGGGGGGAGGGGGGCAGCAGAATTCACACATCCAGAGAAGCAGGGGTAGGGAACCAGGAACCTAATCCACAAGGAAGTGGCTCTAACCTTAAGCAGGGTCTATACAGGAGGGATGTCATTAGCTGCTGTGTAGGTAAAAGTGGGGGGGTTGTTATGCTACTGGTCACCAAGATGCGATGAGGAATGAAGCAGGATCCCACCTTTCTCCTCACTGACCAATCTGAGTTGTTGGACTGCTGTTTCCACCAAATTTTGTTTACAGGAGTTCAATATGACTACTCCACATCATGTCCCCAGACAAGTTACCCATCTGTCTTCTCTCTGGCCACTTTTATTCAGCTGCTTCTTCCAGTTGGTATTCGGTTCTCTTCTCTCTCCTTTCCTCTGAACCTCAGATCTCCAGAACTATGATTTGTATATAATTCATTTAGTCTCTTATATCTTTATTGTAGAGAATCTATGTAGTCTAATCCACCCTCTTTCCAGAAGTCCCATGGTCTCCTTTTTTAAAAGAAACATTAAGTAATGTGACTAGAGTTACAATAAAATCAGATAAGGGAATCCAAATCTAAGTACGAGCTCAATGCTCTTTTTAAATTCTGTTTCTATAATCAATGGGGAATGGTGTAAGGATTTATAGAACTAAAGTAGTCAGAAAGCCAAAAGCTTCAGGAATGTTTGTAAAATTATTTGATGCCTTTCAATTTCCCATCTTAATGCAATTGAAGCTACATTTTGCTACAACATAGGTGAAATGTCAAACCAGGTGCCTTGCAGAATTTTAGAAGACAAGTTGAGCAGGTATAGTAAGGAAATCCTTCAAATAGTGTAGGCCCTCTAAGGATTGCTCAAAGAACTGCCCCAGAAATGTCTTCCTTAATATTAACTTTCTTTTTCTCTTTGCTAGTTCTCCAAAGCAAATACAGGCCATGGGTTTGGTCTTTCTGCCACTTCAAATTAAAATCCATTTTCTTAAAAACCATTACAGAACTGTTATCTCATTTGCATACTTTCTCTGCAACACCTGCAAGTAATGTCAGGGTTTAACTTGTAAGGCACTGTAAAATCAAATCTATTTTTCCACTATCAAAATGTGTTCATGAGAAAAAATCTGATTTTTCTGTTGCTGTCTGTTTGGGTTTTTGTGCTTAGTAAAGCCAGAAGATATTAATCTGTAATCACATAAAAGGTTTAAAACAAAGAAAGATCATTTCTTAAATGGTTTAAAATGGTTTTGTGCTTTTTTTTGTTTGTAATTTCTACATGCTTATTATAAAAGATATGTAAAAGACAATAACACACATGGAAAAATGACTTGACTATTCATAATAACACCACCACCATAAGAGACATCACTATTAGCATGGAAACTTATTTAATGGGGAATTCGATATTCTTTTGAAACAGGCTTTTTTTTTAAAACTTTGTAGCAATTAGTGAAGAGATTGTCTTAAAACCACTAAGGTATGTCCCTATTCTCAGTCCTGGGGCAGAACTTTTTGAGACATTGCTTTATGTGAATACATTTTAGTTAACAGTAAATTCAAAAGGAAAGCCAACTCAGCAACAGAACGTCTTTGTGAATTTACATGGGATTTTTGTATCTTTCTCATAACATTTGTTACCATTAAACATAATCTTTGGATTGCTTGGAAATGAACATTTTTATCACCTGATAAAATCTCTGCGTTTCAACAGTTCCTCTTGACTGGTTTACAAATCAGGGTAATTAATACAAGTTTTTATAACAAGTCCCCGAGAATGAAATCATTTCTTCCTCATTTAATGTTCAGCAGGGTTTGAACAGCTCCTCTGATTGGCTCTCCTATCGGGAGGGATTCAAAAATCGATGCCAGCCCCATTTAGTGTTATATCATACAGAACGTGTGGTCACAGAAGAGAAGAAAGTATGAGGCAGGCACACCACTTCAATGGTTGGGAGACTGAATTCGAAGATTATATGATCTACAAAGAGGGGTCTCCCTTTGGCTAGGTATTGATCCTTAGAGTAGCGATCTTACAATATTTGTCCTTTCGGGGTTGACTGACTTTACACGGCATGATGCTCTGTATATCCATCCATGTCATAGGGTGCTTCATGGTTTCAGCCCTGTTTTTCGGGGAGAGGCAGCAAAAAAGAGGAAGGCCTCAACAAGATGGATTGACACAGCAGCTTCAACGATGGGCTCAAATGTAAGAACGATGAAGGGGAGGGCACAGAACTGGGCAGTGTTTAACTCTATTGCACATTGAGCTGGTGTGCATTAGAAACTATTTGAAGGCACCCAGCAACAACAAAGATGTACCACCAGCACTTTTTATCCATCTTTCTATTGAGCATTTAGGCCATTTCTGGCGTCTTGACGCTTGAACTGTGCTGTAATGAACATGGCAGGACATACATCTGTTCATGTTGTGTCTCTTACTTCTTAGAGGTACATAGCCGGCAGATGTATTGCTGGGTCATATCGCATAGTATTTCTAGTGCAAATTGTTTTAGGTTATGCCACCTCACTCTCTCCAAAGACTATACATACTTCGAAGCCCACCAGCAGTGTACACACAGAGGATCTGGGTAGCATATTTGTCGAGTCCACCATTTTGCCAGGAGACTCTATTGTCTCATTTTTTTTATAGAAATATTAAGTAAATTTGATTAGAGTTGAAACAAAATCAGATGAGTGAACCCAAATCAAACAGTAAGCTCAATGGTCTTTCTGATTACAATCTCGCTACGCCCTCTCCAGAATTTGTTGTTTACTGTTTCATTGCATTGATTATCATGGGTATAAGGTGCCATTTTATCACTGCTTTGATTTGCATCTCCTTGATAGCTAGTGATTATGAGCATTTTTTTCATGTGTTTGTTACCCATCTGAATGTCATTTTGGCTGAACGATCTGTTTATGTCTTTTTGCCCCCTCCTTAATTGCATTATTTGTTCTATTCTTGTTGAGATATTGTAGAATACTTTAGATTTTAGTAACTAGTCCCTTGTCTGTTGTATAATAGCTAAATATTTTCCCCAGTTCATAGGCTCTCTTTTTACTCTCTTGATGAAGTTTTTAGATGCTCATAAGTATTTTGTTTTAAGTAGGTCTCAGTCATCTATTTTATCTTCTACCGTGTGTGCTTTCTTAATTATATTTGTTGTATGCCCAGATGATAAATAATAAAATCCAAGACCAGAGAAGGGAATTGGTGTTAGAGCTTAAATTGGGACCGCTCAGTTTACAGAAGACTATATAAACTATAGCTAACCTCCAGAAGAAAGGGAATTCCTGAACCCTTCATCATGCTCATCCAAAACTTATACGTGTATCAAGAGACAGTCACACAAACAGAACAAGGGTAGAACAAACAGAACAGCTGAAAGGGTTAAAAGCAGGAAAAGTGTGCATCAGGGTCGTACCTTTCACCATACTTAGTCAGTCTGTGTGCTGAGCAAATATTCCAAGCAGGTGCACTATGTGGAGAAGAATGTAGCCTCAGGATTTGAAGAAGGCTTATTAACAAGCTGTGATGTGTCTATGACACAACCGTGCTTGTTCAAAATGAGTAGTGCTTGAGGCACTTGATTATTTTTTTCCCAATCATTTTATTGGGGGCTCATACATCGTTTTTCACAATATATAAATAAGCATACTCAACAAGCACCCTCTCATGTCCACTTCTATTATTGTTCTCCAATCGTCCACCTTTTCCCTTAAGCCCCTAGCATCGGCTTTTCCATTCCTTCCCCTCTTCCCCTGGTCTCTCCTCCCCTCCAACCCTCAATACTTTATACATTGTTATTGTTTTGTCATATCGTACACTGCCCGACCTCTCCCCCAACCCACTCCCTTGATGCCCGTCCTTCAAATAAGAGCTTGTGTATATATCCTTGCTGTTGGTTCCCCCCCCCCTTCTGTCCACCTTTCCAGTATCTCCAATCTAACCATTGGCCCATCCATCCTGGTTTCCCCATACCTCCTGCTCCCCTCTATGCCAGTGTGACTTCTCCAGTCCATCTGGATTTGCAAGGTAGAGTTGGGCCTATGATGGTTGGGGGACGGGGAGGAAGGCTTCAGGAACTAGAGGAAACTTGCATGCATCATCACTGCCTGGTTGCCCCCCGACTGGTCTGTCTCCTCCCCGTGTCTCCCCCGCAAAGGGGTGACCAATTACCCACCAGTGGGCCTTAGGTCCCCACCCTGCTCTCCTCCTCCTATGTAATGATGTGATTCTTGTTCTTTGGTGCTCGATATCTGCTTCCTTCGGCCCCTCTTGATCATGCATGCTGGTATGCTTCCTGCATGTGGACTTTGCTGTTTCTGCGCTGAATGGCGACTCAATTATCTTCAAGTCTTCGAGACTCTAGGCATTCAATTATTTGTTAGCTGGGTACCATCATTTCTTCTACTTTGCTTGCCTTTGTATCCATTTGTCATCAGCGATATTGGGAGTCATTTGATCCATTGATTTTTATTTTTGTTCTTTGATACCTGATTGTTTCAGCACCTCATGATTGCACAGGTAAGTGATCTTCTTTTATGGTGGGTTTTGTTGCTTCTGAGCTAGATGGCTGCTTGTTTGTGCTCAAGCCTTTAAGACCCCGGATGCTCTATCTTTTGATAGCTGGGTCCTTCTGCTTTCTTCACCACCCTTGCTCATGCTCTTACATGGCATTTGATTATTAAGATCACGGATTGCAGCCTACAGTATGGATTGTGATTCAATGTAAAGAAGACCAAAGTCCTCACAACTGGACCAATAGGTAAAGTGAATAGTTTTTTTGTGCCGATATGAAACCTTAAGAAGATATGGGTGGAGTTTAACCTGTCAATCAGGTCATAGTTTGATGACCTCTTTTGGAGACCCAACCGGAGATAAACTGGATCTCTCTCTCTCTCTCTCTCTCTCTCTCTCTCTCTCTCTCTCTCTCTCTCTTTTCCTGGTGGTCAAACTAGCGCACTGCCTGAGTTAACTGCTCTGTGGTGCCAGCCCACGTTGCCAGGTCTGCTGCCAGCAGGCCAACTCTGCTCATCTTGTCACCACTCCAAATACCACACCTCTTGACAGTTACTTTGCATCACTCCATGGTGAGGCTCCCCCGCAGTCTGCTGCACTACTGTCCCCTGCTACGCCTCACCACTTCACCTTCCTACTGTCTGCTTCTCTGGCCTGGGGCAGTGACAATGTGACTTGAAAGAATCTTCAGTATATTAACTGTCCCGTGAAAGTGAGTTGGACTGAGCTTTCTGTATGTCTGTGTGGATTAATTTGCTGTCATAATCCTTTTTGCTGTATAAACTTATTCTTTCACCTATACATTATCATAAGTATCCTGGTCTTGCTTCTCTAGAGAACCCTGCTTAGCACAGTTCACATCATGAGAAGTGGAGAAAAAGCTGAGCTTGTCGAGGATTTTATCTGATTTTGGATCCAGAATCAATGCCCATAGAAGCAGCAGTCAAACAATACGCTTCATTAGGTAAATCTGCTGCACAAGACCTCGTCAGTGGACTGAAAAGTAAGGATGTTACTTTGAGGACTAAGGCGTGCCTACTAGAAATAGTATTTTTACTTGCTTCATATGCATATGAAAACTAGACATTGAATAAAGAAGGCAGAAGAAGAATCAGTGTATTTGAGTTGTGGTGCTGGAGAAGAATATTGAACATATCCTGGACTGCTAAAATAGATCAAGCTGTCTTGGAAGAAGTATGACCAGAATGCCCCCTTTAAGAAAAGGAAGCCAGCTATGGGGATCTGCAGACTGTCTCCTATCTGGAGGATGGACGTAGAGAGGAGTCGGCAGGGGGAGATGTCGGGCAGTGTAAGATATGACAAAACAATAAGGACTGCAGAGTAATGAGGACTGGGGGAAGGGGGAGGGAGGTTAGAGGGGGAAGAAAGGAGGGCTCGTATCAAGAGTCCAAGTGGAAGGGCAGATGTTGGGAGTATGTTGATAAGGGCAGGCAAGTAGGGGCACTTGACACAGTATATGTAACTATGTATTGAACTATGTATGATGAAAAGCGATGTATGAACGCCCAATAAAATGATTAAATAGAAAAATGATAATGGCAACAAATGTACACATGTGCTTGACACCATGGATGAATGGATGGATTGTGATGAGTTGTTTGATTTAAAAAAAAAAAAGAAAGAAAGAAAAGTGGGTGAAGGGAGACATCAGGCAGTGTAAGAGATGAAAAAATCATGATTTATAAATTATCAGGGGGCTGTGAGGGAGGAAGGAAAGAAATGAGGAGCTGATACCTAGGGCTCAAGTAGAAAGAAAGTGCTTTGAGAATGATGATGGCAACAGATGTATAAATGTGCTTGACACAAGGGATACATGCCAAAAAGCAATCTTTTGGGGGGAGGGGGCCATCACTGCTTCTGGAGGTCGTGGGCGCTACCCAGTGCTGCTCCTGAGAGCCGCCGCTGGATTTGAACCGCCAAGTCCACTGGCCGCAGTCAGTCCCGCACTCAACCACATATGCCACCGGGGCTCAGCCGCCAAATATAAAATCTTATTACTTGATCTCTCTTTTGACCCCTTCTAAAGTTTGTTCATTCTAAAAGGGGGATTGGGAGGATGGATGTGAATTAAGTCTCTGGTTAATTCTTTCTGTTCATATACCACAGATATAAATAGCAGTGGTACTGGGCATGCAATGAATGACAAAGGGGATTATTGCAAATGCAGTTAGGTTAAAGTTGAGCACCTTGTCATTTGAATTCTCCTCTTCTCTCTCTTCTTTCTCTCTCTCTCTCTCTCTCTCTCTCTCTCTCTCTCTCTCTCTTTAATTTTGAACTTACTTTTGATCCACTTTAGATTTGTTCTGTTTTGTAATATGTTCTGCTTTTTGTGATGGAAGTTTTTCTCTTTTACTTTGTTACTGATGTTACTTGGGAGTTTGTTTTGTTTCATTTTTTCATGTTTTTTTTTCTGTATATAATGCAATCTATAGAGTCAGTAACTGGATTAATGGTTCATTGAAGTGTGACAGGGTAGATTGGGGCGTGAGAAACGATAACAATGAATACAAAAGCAAGCAAAATTGTTCTAAAATGGTGGTGATGATTGTATGACTCTTCTTCATGTGAGTATTGAGTTGAATTATTTGTAAATTATATAAAAATAAAACTAAGATTCAAAAACAAGTTTTGAAAAATAAGTTTTAGGAAAAAATACAGCTTTCACTATGAATTATACCTCAGTGTAAGGAAAACAAAAATCCTCACAATTGGACTGATAAATAACATAATGATAAATTAGGGAGAAAGAGATTGAGGTTACCAAGGATTTCATTTTACCTGGATCCACAATCAGTGCTGATGGAAACAGTAATTAAAAAAAAAAAATCAAGCAACATACCGGGCTGGGCAAATCTATTGCAAAAGACCTCCTTAGAACGTTACAGACTAAAAATAGCATTTTGAGGATTAAGAGGTGCCTACCCTAAGCCGTGCTGTTTTCCAGGGCCTCATATCTCCACAACAACTGCACCAAGAATAAAGAAGACCAGAGAAGAATCCACCCGCCTTTCGACTGCCAAAGAACTAGCAAATCCATTTGAGGAAGTGCAGCCCGTTGTTCCTTGAGAACAACATGGCAGCACTTGCTCTACTGTGGGCTGCACTGCCAGCAGGAGGGACCAGATCCCTGCCTGGTCGGTAGCAAAGAGGAAGACCGTCTGTCAATGATAGTAATTTCACGCCGTGGCTGCAACAGCATGCTCAGGCATAATCACAATGCTACTTGGATCTAGGCCATGTTTTTTCCTATTGCACAAAGTGTCGCTATTTGAAATGGACACAACAAAACCCACCAGCAAGATAGCTTACTCACTATCCTAACTTTTCCAAGTGCATGTGATCATAACGGAGTTCCCATAAAGGGAAAATTATCTTAGCAAGTTTTTAAAAAACATTACACCAAAATGACAAATAATGCAGCAAAGAGTTATGAAGTGATTCTTTCCTAAGTCATTAATCAATTGATACACTTTAATGAGGAACTTCCGTATGCATATTGCTAGTCATTTATTCAAATCCTTTGAGAAATTGCAGGGTGATTTGCTAAAGAATCGAGCGGATCAAATTTCTTGGATAATTTTCAAAACTAAGTAATCTTTCTTTTCTTTTTTTTAACAAGTAAGTGATGATATTTATTTGGTCCAAGTACAGGATAGTTGTATTTGAGTTTTACACAATGTTAAATATAGATAACCTGAAACTGTAATAATACACAAAAACTGGCTTCTTACATAGATAAACCAGGCAGTAAAAACTGAAAACTGGAGTAAATTAACATTGTTTTACAGTAGCATGCAATGCCAGTTAACATTTTAAACAAGTTTCAATGCATAGCACTCCATACGTCTGAATCTGCTTCAGTCAAGAGTATGAAAATGGTTAGCTCTAGGCTAAAAACAATTTTTTTCTAATCAAAAATAAAGGCATACTATTTATAACCAGGTATCAACTTTACTAAACCACAATGTTTTAAAACTATCCAATGATACCTAAGGATAGTTACATTACATGCATTTTACTGAAGGAAGTCATGTGCTTGAAGTTGACTACCATTTCGAAATCCAAAGTCTGACATCTTCTCATGATTCTTACCTTCTGTTTCTCCTTCTTCTGAAGCTATTAAGATCATTCCTTTCCCATCTTCGATTTGCATATCTGGTGCTGCCATGGCAACTTTTTCTTTTACTCTATCGTCTTGCAATGTGATAACAATGTGTCCACTTTGTGGACGTTCAGTCATGCAGTCACCTCTGGCTTGCTGGTACAAACATAACAATTGGGGTTGGGAGAGACTCGTGGATAAGGCACAAGGAGCTTCTGTCTGGGGTTTGGAGTTTACTCCAGATAAATTGTTCTACATTCGTCTATTCTTCCTGATAGAATCTTCAAACCTTCCAATACTATCAATCCAGCAACCACTGCATTAGTAGTAGCAATATAGCAGGAATGCTATTCCATGCCATTAATTTTGTATCAAATCTGCTCTTCACACTCATCCTGGGGCTTGCAGCAGAAGTGACACAATCCATTGCAGATGGGTCAGCCTTGTCCCAGCAGAGCTCAGCTCCATCCTCTTTTTTCTGCTAAATGACTTGCTTAACTCTTTACAGCTAGAACCTGCTGGTGTTTCAAACCTAACTGGGGTCCGTTGTGTTGATCTGACACATTGGTTTCTTCACCTCGACTCTGTACTTCAGCCCTGTCAAGCGTAACGGGTGGTTTCCTTTTTCTCCATAGCTTGTCCATAGACAACAGCTACCTTATAGCTTCTTAATAAAGCTTGGCAAAAAGTTTAACTGGATCGTAGCCAGTTGATTTAGCCCACTCTTTAGTGGAATTACATTTAATGTCATTGACTTTGTCATATGTTCTGGCTCTGGCTTCGGCTTCCAGTGGCTGCCAGGCAGCTTCAGGATCAGCTCTGTCAGGAGATACTTCTTGATCAGCATCTTCTTCCCCAAACAGCTGATTGAACAAATACTTTGCCCAGACGATGCAGTGAAAAGACTCCAAAGGTGTGTTATGGGTTGCACAGCCAGGAAAAGTTCTCTGGGTGGGTTTAGGGTGACATTCATAACACTCGGTTGCACCCTTTTTTGATGAAAGTTACTTGTCCAAGATAACTGGCAGTTCCACTCTCAATAAGAGGTACATCAGCCATCAAACACTTCCTATTTACATGGGTGCGAGTAGGCTCTGCTATTAGCTTCTGGGTAAAACGGCAGCACACTTTCTTTGGCAACCTGTGCCTTTGATCTTCCAACATGTTTCTTTTGAAATAAAGATGGTCTGTTGAGATTGCTGGCATCAAGAGTATCCAAATCAGTCAGATCCATGTGGGAGAAACCAGTCCTCACGAGGTTCTTGAGGAGCTCGCAGCCGATACCGCCCGCCCCCACCACCGACACCCGACCTCGGGCCACAGCTTCGGACAGCTGCCCCGGGCAAACCCCGCAAAAGTGCCATGGAGAGTCGAGCATGAGCTGGGGTCGGAGGGGGCAGAGGGGGCGGGAGAACTCAGGAATCTTTCAATTAAAGGTCTCAAGGACTCATGCAGGCTGAGTGAGCTGCACGTTTGGGTCACAAATCTTTGTGCCTCATCACATTCCAGTTAGCTTTGTAAGGCCAGAAGGTTTGAGGGCATCTCTGCATTTATCACGAGATATTTCTTCTGCGGGTATGGAGGACAATACCATTTCAAAAGCAATAGCTTACTGAGAAAGATTCTAAAGTCATTTTGTTACTTTATTTTATTTTACCTTCTTCCATCATTTATCAAATGGGTAGGTTTACAGAATCTAAAGTCACTAATTAGGTGGTCTTCATCTGAACATGGTGGTATTGCATGGCAAGATATACTACCTTAGCCTTACTGTATAGTTATTTGGGTGCCCTCATGGCCCAGTGGGATGAGCAGAGGACTAACTACAGGGATAGTTGATGCAAACCCCCCAGCCGATTTGTGAGAGAAAGGTGGCTTTAGGCTCTTGTCAAGACTTACGGACTCAAAGTCCTAGGAAGCAGGTCAATGCTGTCACTGGGACTGAGAATAGACTTGATGACAGTGGGTCCATGGCAATTATTACTGCCACGAGGGAAAGCGCCATCGAAAAAAGGAGCAGGTGAGGCCTTGGAACTGGTCATCTCTTACCAATTAAAAGGAAATCTCAAAGCAACCTCGATCATGGATCTGCCAGGAATACCCAGCTCATCATTCACCAGGATATACTTACAGCTAGAGGTCAGAGTAATTGACCTCAAAGCCAACTTAGAAGCGAATTTAAACCGGGCAATCTACTCAATGACAAAATTTCTCCCTCTTCAAGGAATCAAAAGAAGAGAAACAAACAAGAAAACATATCCCTTAAATCCAGATGAACAGTTTGCTATTTTTCTTTTTTAAGGGAACAGAAAATCCCATCTTTCTCTAGTGGAGCCACTTAGGGTTTCAAACTCCTGATGTTATAGGTCACAGCCTGATGAGTAACCCACCGCACCACAAGGACCCTGAGGAAAGGAACAGCACTTCACTCAGATATAACCCAGAGTGATCTGAGGCACAGCAGAATGAGATGCTGCCCCGGCCAGTGCCACCCTCATAAGTGTTCCTATGCACGAACCCATTGTGGCAGCCACTGTGTCAATCCCTCTCCTTGAGGACCTTCCTCTTTGTTCATGGTCCCTCTATTTACCAAACTTGATGTCCTTCTCCCAAGGGAAGTCTCCCCTTCTCCAAGGTCATGTCCAAGGTATGTGTTTGCTTCTAAAAAACTCTCTGGCTAAATTTCTTCTGAGAGAGATTTGTCTGTCCATAGCATGTTGAGTCTTCTTCACCAGAACCACGCTTCCAATGCATCAATTCTTCTTCAGTCTTCCTCAGTCAATGTCTTACATCCCCATGTCTATGGGACCATTGAAAATACCATGGCGGGGTCAGGCACAGCTTAGTCCTCAAAGTAACCTCCCTGCTTTTCTAACAGCCTAAAGAGTCTTGCCTTGATTATAGAGTCAAGAAGGCAAAACTTCACTTGTAAGGATTTGGGTCTCTACATTGTATCATAATCCACACTGAAGGCTGAAATCTTTGTCATCAGCAAGTGCTTCAAGTCCTCTTCACTTTCAGCAAGCTGGTTTGTGACATCTGCACACTACAGGTTATAAATACGTCTTCCTCCCATCCTGATGCACAGTCTGCTTCACGCAGTCCACCATCTCTGATGGTCTGCTCAGCATACAGGGTTAATAAGTAGGAGAGGATACAAGCCTGAAGCACACCTTTCCTGATCTTGCCAAGCAGTATCCCCTTGTTCTGTTCCCCCGCCAAAGCAATCCTCAGTCCAAAGTATCTGCTTACTGAACGAATGGATGCTTTCTATACAAAATGAGGATAATGACTTTCGCCCTGCCAACTGCCCAAGATGGACTGAAGATCAGATAAGTTAATAAGTCTGAAAAGGCTTTCTAACTTGGATTAGACTCTAGAAACATGGAGTCCTGCCCCCGCTGTTTGAAATTTGTAGCCCTACACCTTATCTTGCTTGGCAAAACAATTTCAGCAGTCATGATTTAAAAAAAATAATAATAAAACAAATGTTTTACGAAATGACTGAATGAAGCAGAATTACATGTTCCCTTTCCTTAAACGTGAACAACTTTTCCCAGAAGAGGGAAGATGCTGCATCTCTATAGAGATGCATACATAGAGAGACCGTACAGGAAGACCAAGACTTGCTTCTTGGGAGGGTGCTCAAAAGACAAGGTCAATAAAACTTCCCCAAGCTCTCTTTGTCCTGAGTCCACATAGCCTTCTCAGGTCCTGGGACAGGCAGTCTGGCATTTTATCCTTCGGGGGGGAGGGGGTATTAGCCTGCAATAATGAATGAACCTTGGTGTTTTCCTTCCAGGGAACATGTACTATTTAAAGCTTTGCAACAATGGAATTCTAATATCTAGCAGCAGTCAGCAGTGGGAGTTTGCTGGGATGCCTATTGCAGGCCCTAATTAATCACAATACCCCCACCTGTCTACAATCCATGAATTTTCTTTGATTTCGTTCACGGCCATCAAAACCCAAACCCACTCAAAAATGGGTTTCAGCTCAGAAATACCCTGCAGGGCAGAGTGGAATCCAAGGTTGCAAATCTTTCTGGAAGCAAACTGCCAAGGGGGCTGCTGCTGGTTCACAGTCAAGACCTTCACCATTCTGCCACCAGGCCTCCTCTCTCAGTGCCACGAGACAGGGTCTATTCCTCCCACCGCCAAGCCCCAGAGGGTTATAGATTCTAGAGCTGGAAGCATCTTGTGTTCATTGACCCAAAAGGGATTGTCTCTCAATGTGTGACCAAGCCACAGACTCCACTCTTCTTGGACCAGTCTCCATTAGCACAAGAAGGAAAGAGCCCCAAATGATTCTCTTGTGGCCCTGTGAAGCTCTAGGTCAAGAAAGGACAGCCAAATGCAAGAGAGATGACACAGCTAAAGGTTCATGATTATCTTTCAGAAAGCATTCAAGGTCCAAAGGAGAACTGAGTGAGAATTTTAATGAGGAAATTAAGTGGAGCGAGATACCAGGTTTGATGGATTGAATTATGTCCTATAAAAATATGTGCTGTACAATGGAATACTATGCATCCCTAAAAACCAGCGATGAAACTATGAAATACCTCACACTGTGGAGGGATCAGTCAGACATTCTGCAGAGTGAAGCTAGTCAATCATAGAGGAACAACCACTGTAGGCGTCCATTGCTGCAAGAGTAAGCACCAGGACGGACACAAGCTCAGACTTATAGGGCACCCCATGCACTGGCTGCAGGGGACTGGGGGGTGGTCAGACAGCCTGGGAGAGGCCTAACCTGACCAATACCGATGAGCTCCACACCATCCCCTCGAGGTAAGTGTTGTTCAGGTCACTTGGTCAGAGGGTACCTCACATCAGATTGAATCAAATGGTCAAGTGAGGGGAAGGGAGTGTTATCTATTGAGTGACTGCCATGCAAACCTATAATGAGGTCCCCCTACCCCACACCCAACAGGTAGACAGCTCTATCAGAGGGAAGAAGGAGCCACAAGTCAGAAGAGGGGAAAAGGAGCAAGCACATCTGGAGATCACAGCTGCACATCTGTTGGTAGGACAAGTGGGAGGACTGACTTCCAGTTTGGGAGGGAGGGAGAGAATGACTGAAAATGCTTTGGGGGATCTTATGCAAGGAGTATCCCTGGGCCACATAGAGCCAGGCTTCTGGGTGTATCCTGGGGTCCCAGGTTGGGTGCCATGGAATGCTGGGACCCTGAATCCTGGATCCTCAAGGCACCCAGCATGCTCCAAAGACTGTATCAGTGAGACCCCATATGGTTGATAATTCCACTGGGTGAACTGACACACTTGTAACCTGAAGACGTAAGTAAGAAAAAGCATGGCCTCGGAGGAAGCAGGAGACAGCTGTACCAAGATGGTTGAACTGTTGGTAGGCAGACCACTCAGTCTTGCTACATCAGTACCCTTTGTGGATTATTCCAGCAAACCTGTGATAGATATTCTCCACACTTGATCTTAGCCAAAAGACCAAGAAGTCACAAAACTGACATTCTCAATGATTATTATTATAAATTTTACCTGACGACCCTCACTGTTTGTATGAAAGCATCCAGCCATAAAAGGATTGATTCTGCACAGGTGAATAATTCAGATACTGCAAATTGCAGTTAGCCTATATTGGCCCAATGTCCCTCTCTTAGCCGAGCTTTTAAAAATTAGTACCAGAAGCTAATCAAAGACAATATTAATGGAAGACCACTATGCCTGAGGGAGATGATCTATAAGACTCTACCATAAATTAACAAAGAGGTTTTGAAAGGGAGCCAAGAACAGATAAGAGGAAAAAAGAAAGCATCAATCCAAAGATGGGTTTGGGGCTTTCACTAAATTCCACCTCTAACTTAAGAACAACTCATTCTTACATCCTGGCTTGCTCAAAGCTCACTCACAGGAAAGGAACACTGAAGACATGGGTACTCTAGATAAATGTGGCCAAGAAATTGGATGGTGCCTGGCTATCAGATAAAATAGCTTCTGGAGTCTTACAGGCTTGTCTCTCTAATCAAGCACCATCTCTAAGTCCACATGGAAGAAGCGCACCAACATCAGTCGCAGAAGGACTGTAAATCATATGATTCAAATTCGAGGGAGGGAATAGTGTCAGAGTCTAAATTGTGAGAATCAGTCTCCAGGAGACTATGGAGGACAGGGGGAGTCCAAGATGCATTTGTGAAACTACATGGGAAAGAAATCTCCAAAGATCTTCCTCCATCGTAGTAGAGGCACGGGAGGAATGTGGTTACTAAACAGAATGCATTGGAGAGCTGAATAGAGATGACCAATGGGATAAACAGGATTTGAATAGTTAAAACCTTGTCAGCTGATCCCCGCTCTGATGCATACAAGACATGATCTGGTTTTCAACATTTTCTGTATTTTTTTGTTGTTTGTATTTTTGTTTGTCCATATTGGGTTTATCTCCAATGTGTTATGTGATTGGGGTCACCCTCTTGCATTTGTGTTGTATGTTTTTCTGGTTTTCGGGGGGTGCTATGGAACCCAGGATTGGGGTGGTGGGAGGGGGTGGGTACAGTAGTCAGGTGGAGGTGGAGGATATGTGAAAGAGAGATGATGTCCAGAAGTCTGGAAAGAAAAAGAATGTTTGGAAATTGATTGTGGTGGCAACTGTATAATACTGCCTAATATAATTGAAATATGGGATAATGTGGTACATGTATTAACTCCCAATTTTTTTAAATGACACTATGTGTTGTAAGTCCTAACTTCTATGTCTATGACTATAATACTACTTAGGGGTGGATTCTCTTTTATGTTAATGAAGCAGGACTCATACAATGTGTGTTTTTAGCCAACCTCTTTGGGGATACAGGAGATGAAACAAGAAAGCAGAAATCAGGTACCAGAGATGGCACAGCACAGGAGGATGGTCGCGGAGCAGAAGCTCAGAACTGACACAGACCTTCCTCCAGAGCCCAGGACACGTTCCCCTAAAATTGGCAACTTCAATTCACACTGCTAACCTTTTAAATTGTGAGAAAATAAACTTCTGTTGTTAAAACTCCCACTGGGGGAATTCTGTTGTGGAAGCGCTGCGTAACTGAGACACCAGAAAATTAAGATCAAGGGCCTCCAAAAACATCTGCACCCCTCTCAGCTAGCCTCTGCTCACAAACTGGCTAGAATGAATATATAAGCCAGGATGATGTCTTAATGGATCCAAACTGTCCTAAATAATGAGAAATTTAGGGAGAGAAGGCAAGAGAAAGATGAGGCTTTCTACGCCCATAGAGATTCCCAGTCTCTGAACCCCACAGGGGCAGTTCTGCCTTGTTCTCTCTGGTCTCTGAGTCAGAATCAGCTTGAAGGCGTGCATTTGGTTGGAAGGGTAAGAATAGTAACAAACCTAGAGATATGGAAAGACACTCTTACCAGGTCTAGACTTCAGTTTTGAACCTCCCATTTGAACCATTGGGGCCAGGAAGGGATTTGATCAAAATGGCTTGATTTGAAAATTATTAATGTCCTCTTAAAGTTATGGGCAGACTGATGTTGAACAATTTTCTGTTGCATTTGATTTTGATCAAGTCCCGGCATTCTGAAGATGGGAGTTGTCAGGCCAGCTATGTAACATAAGATATTACACGCGAAATATCCTTGAAATCTAAGAGGAGGGGTTGGGGGCGGGGCAAAGGCTTGAATAGGAAATACCCAATGATTCACCTAATTAAGTGTTTATTTAATACATCTCTTAAGAATCACACTAAATGGGGTGAGCCCCAGTGGCGTAGTAGTTGTGCGGGACTACGGCCCACAGGGTTAGCGGTTCAAATCTAGCAGCAGCTCTCCAGGAGCAAGGCTGAGCCTCCTACTCCCACCAGAGGGCAGTGATGCCCCCCCAAAAAAAGAATCACACTAAGTGCTATAGTTTAAAAAAAAAAACTCTAGTCCAGCCCTCCAGCAATCTGAGGGACAGTGAAATGGCCCTCTGTTTAAAAAAGTTTGAGGACCCCAGCTCTATGCTATAAGTTTGTGAGGAATTGAAACCCACTCAGGGCATTGGGATTGGTCTGTTTGGGTTTCAGTTGGAACTACCAGACCACCTGCCTCTGTATGCAAATGTTATGTTGGCATCATTTTAAATGCCTTCTTAGCTGAACCTAGATAAAACCAAACAGCAAACTCAGCAACAAGTTGACCGCTGACTCCTATTGACCCAGTGTGTTTCTGAGAACTTCACTGTTGACAGGGGCAGCAAGCCTGGTCTTTCTCCAGAGGCGTCGTTGGTGGTTTCTAACTGCTGATCATGCAGATTACAGGTCAGCACATCACTGCGGCAACCCAGCACTCCTGGACCTAGGTGGAGATTCATTTTTAGAGCTAGCAACAAGGGCCCCCTTCTGAGAGCTATTTTACTCACTTGCTTACATTCGGGTTTGAGATAGATACCGCTTATTGTGCCAACCTGGCTAATAAACACATGTGGGATTAATTGAAGGGCAGAGAAGGAAATGGTTCAGTGAGCCTCATCTTTCTTGTTCTCCGGTCTCTTGTTCTTTGATGATCAGACCAGGGTGCAGCTGCCATGGCTAGTTCTGTGCTTCAGCTGGCAAGGCTCACTTCCTGAGACATAACCCTAAGGAGAAGCCACATAGACTTACCCTGATGCAGCCCTGCGTGCTGAAGCAGCCATAGGAGACCCCTGCCAGTACTGAGATGCTTACATCGCCCCTGGATTCAAGGACTTTCTACCCAATGGCCTGTGATTCTCCTGTGTTAGGTGTCAATGTGTGTGTGTGTGTGTGTGTGTGTGTGTTGAGTTTGAGGAAGACTTTGTAGATTGGTGTCGGTCATATAGGCTACATTGGACTTATGAGCTTGGACTGGATGTGGTTGGGATACTTTCTGAATGTACAGTTACCCTTGATAGGAAACGCTCTCTTATACATATATGAGTTTCTGTGCTTTTGTTTCCCTGGTTTATCCAGACTAACACAGGCTTTAAGACATTTCTGGGAAGAGACTGCAAATGCGGTCATTGACTGGGGATCAGGTATGACCAGCAGACTTGTCTGGGGGAATGAGCAGGAGCCCCATTAGAATGCACACTCAGCACATGCAGCAGCATGTGAACCAGCTGTGAACCTGGTGTCTACAGACCAATGACGAGCATTTGAAACGACCCCTGTCAGGGAGCCCTGCAGTGCTTACTGTTCCTGGGGAAGTGTTGCATTTGCGTAACAGTCAAAGCTCTGTAGCATCTCTGGGGCCAAGCCACTGGCTGCCGTGCTTTGGGAGCCTGGCTGCTGTGTGCCCTAAAGTTGACCTTGACTCACAGGGACCCCAGATGACAGAGGAGAACTGCCCCCATCGAGTTTTCAAACTGCAATCTTTAGGGTAGCCAATCACTAGCTTTTATTCCTTCTGCTGATCAGTTTGTTGGTTTGAACCCTCAACATCCTGATTAGCAGGCAAGCATTTAGCCACTGGGCCACCAAGAGACTTTGGGACCCTCGTAAACAGCTAGATCCCAAAGAAGATGGTGTCTGTTTCCTTATCCATGTCTCTGGAAGCACTGATCACACTAGCTTAATCAAGGACCTACGTGCAGAGCAGGCGGGGTGGGCAGCCTCCGTGGTGTGTGTATTAATCCCCCGGAAAGAAGCCCCGGGAAGGAGTCTTTGAGGTGAGCAGTAACAAAAGCCCAGCTGGTGCTCAGAGTCAGGAGAACAGCTTGTGCTTTGTCTTGATTGATTCTTAAGTGAAGGGAGACCTTCCCTGGGGGCACTTTAAGATATTAACTGTGGTTGTAACCTTGTAAAGGTGCAAAGGCACTGACGTTTCAAATGTCATTGATGAACACCATCAATCTAGGCGAACCTAAATGTGTATATTAACTTGACTATAGTGATGCGCCACATGGTTTATTTATTCCCAGATGAAATCCTGGGATATTTGGGTATGTAAGAAAACAATGAGCTAAAATCATTATTTGGATAACTTAACAGATACTAAGGACAGTTGTGCCTGTTTACCTGAGTTCTCTATTTTTGTACATAGGATAATTGAGTTCCAGATATCTAATTGATAGTTTGGACACTGAATCATTTTATGAATAATTAGTATCTGAATTTCCCATTTCTAGTGGAAGTGGGCTCATTTAAATGAGGTACGTACGGGAGTCAAAAGGTGATTTTTATCAGTGCAGAAAGTATATCACACCAGTCTAAGTTCCTCTTCTAAGAAATATGAGTGTGAGTGGCCCCTTTTAACCATAGCTCATGTCAGCATTTGTAGCAAAGGAAAACACCAGTCTGTTCCAGATTGTAGAAGGACATGGGGGCTGAGCTCTGGTGATGTAGTGGTTGAGTGCAGGACTGTGGTCCATTGGCTTAGAGGTTCAAATCGGCAGCTTTCCAGGAGCAAGACTGGGTAGCTCCCATGACCACCAGAAGGCAGTGATGCCAAAAAAAAAAAAAAGAAGGACTGGAATATCTAAAGTAGATGTGATGGTGTCAAACATTTCCACATCCTCTGCCTGAATCGTGCTTTCTCACACCCAATTTCTATATTAGAATAATAGACCATAAAAATCTTGTCATTATATCTGTGAGATATTTGCCTGGTGATGATACATGCATACTTGAATTAAGATACTTGTATCTATGGCAACATACTTGAATTAAGATACCCGTATCTGTGGCAACAACTGTAGATAACATTGTGAAGAATGGGAATTCCATAGCACTTAATCTGAAGCTCATCTGGGCTTCATCAGCTAAGATGCAGCCATTCCATAAAACAAAGGGAATGTGAATGATTTAAAACCAGGAAAGTGTGTGCCATGGTGTAGCCTTTCACCAAATTCACTCAAGGAGTATGTTGAGCAGATAGAGAAACTGGACTATGTGAAGAAGACCCCAGTATCAGGATTAGAAGAGGCTCGCTGACATTTTATGTGTGCACATGACACAATTTTGATGCTGAAAGCCTAGAGAACGTGAAGCACTTGCTGATAGAATCAAAGAATGCAACCTTCAGTGTGAATTGCCATTCAATATGAAGAAAATGAGCATCTTCCCAACTGGACCAATAAGTAGCATCATGATCGATGCAAAGAAGATTAAAGTTGTCAGGGACTTAGTTCTATTTGTATCCACAATCAAGCTCATGGAAGTCAACCTCAGTGGCAACAAACCATTGCCGACTCATAGAAGCAATCAAGAAATCAAACAACACGGGATCTTAGACAAGTCTGTTGCCCAAGACTCTTTTCAAGTGTTGAAAAGCAAGGAGGTCACTTTTGCTTGGTCTCAGCTTTGGTATTTTCAATCACCTTATGTATTTATGAAAATTGAAGAATGAATAGGAAAGTCTGTTGAGCTAATGACTTTGAAATACAGTGTTAGTGAAGAATACTGAGAATACCAGGGCTTCCAGAAGAATGGACAGATCTTTCAGCCAGAATACTCCTTAGATGAAAGGATGATAGGGTAGTTACATAATCGGTTGTCAATTTGAGACGTAAGAGTGAAGCAGTGGAGTTTAACCTGTCAATCAGGTTACAGCTTACTGACCTCACTGGAGGTGGGACACAGACCCACAAGATATTGCTGACAACTAGCTTGATGGCGTGTCACTGATGGAGCCAGGTGGAGCCCCACACCAGCACTGAGATGCCTCTACTGCCACTGGATTCCAAAACTTTCTACCCACGGGCCTGTGATCATCCTGTATTCTGAGTCATTGCATGTGTTTTGTGAGTCCTAATAGGACTTTATAGGTTGATATCGAACCTGTGGGCTAATATGGACTTGATCTGGACGAGACTAGGATGTTTGCTCAATATTCTATTGTTCTTGTATGTAATGTTCTTTCTCATGCACATAGAAGCATCCATGAATTTGTCTCTCTAGTCAAGCCAGACTCACACAGATGGCAAGACTTTATCATTCATACTTTGGACACTTTAGTAGGAAGGTCCACACCTTGGAAAAGGATATCATGCTTAGCAAAATGGAGGGTAAGTTACCGAGAAAAAGGTTTTCCAAGAGATGGGTTGATACAATGGATACATCTATGGGTTCAAACACAGGAACAACCGGGAAGATGTTGCAAGATCCTGCGGTGTTTCCTTCTCTTGTGTGTGGTGTCACGATGACCTGCTATTGAGTAGAGGGCACCCCATAACATCAAATAGCCGCAACATTTACAGAAAAATATACAGGATCTTCAAAAACTGTTATGGACAATCGAACTAAGAGATAATACCATTTTCTCACAAACTTTTTGAACCTGCCTTAAATAGACTATGGGGCATGCTAATAGACTTCAGTATGATGGAGATGCTTGATTATTCAGTGTTCTTTTTACTGCACGTGCACTTTTGCCTTTAGTTTTTGAAAGGATCAGATGTCCAATGAGATGTGTACCAATAAGTATACAGAGGAAAGTGTCCCTCTCAACATCTCTCTGTAGGAGCACTGAATGCCAACAGTCCCTGTGTATCCTTCCAGAGAAGCAATATGCTAAAAGGTCCAGAGAAGCAATATGCTAAAAGGTCCTCGGGGCTTGGGATAGATCAGTGGAATCTTTCTTTGATGGGCACACCTTCTTCCAGATGGATGTTTCACCCACAAGCCTACCTACAGGCATGCAGGTATACATGTATTCTTACAGATAGTTTAGGCAAAAGTCTTTGCAGATTTAAGAATAACATATCAGGAAACTTGGCACTGTGAACCCATCCTCCACTCCAAGAGAGAAAGGCCTGGTCATCTTCATCCATAAAGTTATAATATAGGGAGCATTATTGAGCACTTCTCTGTCCCACAGGGTCATTATGAGTTGAAGTCAGCTTGGGAGATGTGTTAGTCTGAGTAGACTAGAGAAACAAATCCATAGAAACTCTGTATAAGAAAACATTTTATATACAAGCACAACTATATAGTGAGAAAACATCCCAGCCCAGTCCAGTCCAAGGTCATAAGTCTGATATTAGCCGATATGTCTGATACAATTTTTCAGTCCTCTTCGGACTCACAAAGCACATGCATGAACACCAGGACAATCACCAGCCAATGGTTGTAGAGTCTTGTGCATCCAGTGGCAGAAGAAGCATCTCAACACTGGCAGGAGTCTCCTGAGGCTCCTCGTTTCCAGGGCTCAGTGTCTATCAGCATGCTGTCATGTGTCTTGTCAGCTGCAGTGTCCCCCAGGGAGTGTTGTCAATAGAACATCTCCAAGGGAGTGAACTGAGGGAGATAGTGTCTCCACTTTCAAGAAGGAATTGCCACATTTCCCAGAATTCTCAGGAGAAGACCATGCCCACACAGAAGTCTTATTGGCTGTCTCCAGATTGACATGCTAGACTTCGCCCCTACACTCTTAATCCTCAAATTGACACCATATTAGGTGACTGCCACGTGACTTAACACCACAACCAATTTTTCTCTATGTGAGCTCTGATAAGCTTGGTTTAACAGTTTAGAAGATGTTGTTTTTCAAAAAATTGAAAAATAATTTAAATAATTTAAAGTTTATGGAATTCTTGGCATTAAAGATATATAAATGTCGGTGACAATAAAAGACTTTTCCTGGTTGTTTCATTTTTTTAAAAAAATACTTTTCCTATTAGAAATAAGTGCACTTCAATGATTGGTTGACCTAGACAGTGTGTGTGTGTGTGTGTGTGTGTGTGTGTGTGTGTGTGTAAATTTCAACCCAAAATGACTGTACCCTTTAAGCCAGCAATTTTCAACTTGTGGGTCATAACCCCTAGAAAAATCACAGCTATGAAGTATCAACAAAATATATTTTATGGTTGGGGTATCACCACCACATGAGGAACTATACCAAAGGGTCGCAGAATTAGGAAGGTTGAGAACCATGGCTTTAAGCCATTTTTCTCCTGGTCCATTCATTTGTGGGGATAATTTAAGTAGGCATTGATGATGATAAACACCACAGTTTAGAAGATGTTAAACCAAGCTTATCAGAGCTCACATAGAGGAACAAATTAGGCAAACTAAAGTAATTTGAGCTAACGAAGTTTGATTCTAAACATCCAGTTCAATTAAATTTCAAGTACTTGTTTGGGTTCCTGCTCCATAAGACAGCAAAGAGCTCATATTTAGAGGACAGAGTTTGGATTATTAATTGAGAATATCTGGAAATCAAGGTGACAGACCCATGCAGTGTTTTATGGGACACATTTTGCAGACGTTACTATCTGAGCATCCCAGCACATTACAGAGAAGACAAAGCAGGTCTTGTATCCGAGGAAATCTGTTTACTCAAGGTTCGAACAGTCCAAAGACCTGCCCTGAAGCTGACTTCTAGAAGAACAGACTTAAAGCAAGAACTGTGGAGACCAAATGTCCCTGAGCATAGAATGAGACCTGAGCTGATTCTGGCAGCTGTCCCAGCACGAGTCAAAGTCCACGTATCCACATGAGATGGATTGTGACGGCAGTGAGTTGGACCCTCCTGATCACTAATAAAAGGAATCGCTGCTAACCCAGATTCTGTTAACCCCAGAGCTTCCTGTTTAATTAGAGTAGGGGACTTCACCAATTCCACGGAAAAACGGACACCCGCTCATTGAGCAACAAAGGAAGGAAAGAAGCAAAATGAAAATATTACTCACCAACACCTACAAAAGAGGCTGCTCAGAACATGACCGGGCCACACTAAGCTTTCTCGCAACTGCTTCCCAGAATTCATGAAGGACTGGCTTTCCTGCAAGACGTGTTGATCCTTAGCCTTGAGGATCAGTTGATAGCAGAAAACAATTCTTTCCTACTATCCCTCTCCCTGCCATTGTGGGTTCTGACCCACGGCAACCCTGTGTACCAAAGACTGGAGCTCTGTCCCATCTTCTGACAGCCTCACACTTGCCCCTCTGGTTGAGTCCATGTTATATTTTTCCCATGGATGAGTCCACTTCCAAGGACCTTTCATGTTAAAAAGAAGTTGATGAAATCTCACTTATGAATGAAGCCCATTGTCGCATTTATAACTGGAATGGAGACCATAACGAACATCAGAGCACAATTGGGCAGAACATAAAAGTGAGGTAATTCGTAAATTCACCTTGACCCAAGGGCTTAGCCTAATGTCACTGGTGAAGAAGTACAAGTGAATCCTTGAAAATCTTTGCATGGAGATCATGCGAAGTACCTGGAGGGTAAAGCTTTTGATACCAGTTGCTCTACTTAGCCGCATTGGATGTACCCAGGTCATCTTGAAAGCAAGGTTCTGATCTGGAGAGCAGCCACAATTTCAACTACAAAGCCCCATCATTGTCTTATCGAGATACCTTAGTTTGAAGAGGCAGTGAAGTTAACCATTACTACAAGCCAGCCTTATCATATCTTTCCCATTGGAAAGAACAAATCCAAACAAAACCCAAAAAGGTGAGGAGAGGCAAGTCCAAAGATGAAAAGGATGGATACGTTGGAACCCAGGTTGTGCTAAAGGAGGTCCAACAACAAGTCTCTGACAAAGAAAGAGAGAACAATCAGGTTGTGATTTTGATTTCTTTTTTCAAGGCACTATTCAACAAAGTTCACAATGTGAGTCATTGCTAACTTCAATGACTCGAGTAGCTCAGTGTCCCAGCCAGCACTGAAACATTGGATACTAAAATCAGTAAGGTAAGAAAAATGGGAAAAAGGAGTAATAAATTTGGTACAGTTAGAAGCCTCCTCCTGATCTTAGAATAGTTTGTGGGCGGATGAAGGGGCTGTTTACTCCTAAATCGGTTTTGTTGTGAAGTAGAAAGATGAATAAATCGAAAGAAAGAAAGCACCCTGGTCACTTGGGCAGGTTCTTCAGCAAGAAGACACTGCAATGCTCAGAACTGAGCCCAAGAAGGATTTGAAGTTTTAGGAGAGAGGAATGAGGAAGAATTGTCAAATGATTGTCTTCTTTAGCAAGCAACTTAAATCCACAAACACCCATTTTTTCACAGTCCAGTGGCTCACCCCTGAAATCAATAAGACCACAAACACGTTCTACTATGAAATTTTTCTTTTAAATTCGTTGTGAAACACAGCAGCATTTTGAGCCATCAGGACTAAAACTCTCAGCAGACATCTCTCATTGTACTCTTCATGAAACATTTTTTTTTATGATTAGGGTTAGGGTTGAGTTAGGGTTAGAGTTAAGGTTAAGGTTAGGGTTGGTGTTAGACTTAGGGTTAGGGTTAGGGTTGGTGTTAGTAAAAAATACATATCCTAAGATATTTTTATTCACAAATATTTTCCTAAAATATTTCATTCAAGTATTTTTCATTTTTATGCTGTACATTTTCTTAAAATATACAATACCAGCAGCAACTGAAAAGGGACACTGGATTTGGTAAATATGTGTAACTCACCTCGTGGGGACAAAACTATGTTGTAAAATATATATCACATCTATAGTACTTCACAATATGGACTTTTGGTTAGCAGTTACTGTAGTAAATGATTAGTGACCTTCATACACTGTTTATAAATATTCTGATGCACACTCCTTATAGTGAAATGTTGATATTTCACAATTTATTTATTCTAGCAAATCAGAACTTAGTTGCAGAAATTTAGCTGAATTTTTTAGATTTATTTGCAAAGACAGTTTTTTCATTTATCACTGTGGCTCGTTGCCTATCAAGCTGAATATGCAATGTCACCTGGTTATAAAGCATCCACATACTGAATTTACTGAAGAGTTCAATGTAAGGAAAGTACTCACAGTGGATAGGAATGTATATTTTCGGAGGTGCATATTCTATCTAAGAAGTCTTGGTGGTATAATTGGGCTGCAAACTGTACAAACAGCAGTTTGAGTTCACCAACTGCAAAGATGAGACTTTCTGCTCTCCTCAAGATAGTGACAGCCTCAGGAACTCAGAGGGACAGTTCTACTCTGTCCTATAGAATCATTAGGAACTGACCCAGAGGTACTGTGTTAGTCTGAGAAACCAATGCAGAGACATTCATGTGTGTATAGGAAAGAAGTTTATATACAAGAGCAATATTGAAAAAAGCCCCAGCCCAATCCAGATCAAGTCCATAAGTCTGATACCCATCTATAAAGTCCTCTTCAGACACATGAAACACATGCAATAACATCGAACACAGGAAGATCACAGACCAGTGGGTTGGAAGTCTTCTGGATCCAGTGGTGTTGTAAGCATCTCAGCACTGGCAGGGGTCTCTATGTGGTTTCTCCAGCTGCAGGGATCTGGTAGCATCTAGATCCATGTGACTACTCCAGCTCCCAGGGGGTAGTGTCATATTGGAGCACCTCCAAGAAAGTGCAGTGAGAGAGAGTCTCCTGCCTCCAAGAAGGAAAATATAGGATTTCCCAGAATTCTCAGGAGAAGGCCATGCCCACACAGAGGTCTGGTTGGCTATACAATGATTGACAGACTAGACTCTACCCCTTTATTCCCAATCCTCAAATTAACACCAGATGATGTAACTATCACAGGTAGCGTGTTTGGATGGGATTTGGGTTTGCTTTCTCTTCAAAATAATTAGGAATTATTTCAGTATAAAATGCTTCCAGAAGACTTCTTTGAAGTCTTTGATTTCTTTGACTTCTTTGAACGCTATCTAAATTATAGCGTTAGACTGGTGTGCATGGATATGATTAAGATGTATCATTACTGTGGATTAAAAGTTATCCATACATACACTGACATACAGACAGTGTATACATACAGACATACACTGTTTTTATTGAATGTTCTATTCCTCACCCCATAACAAGAACTAGAGTGACTAAAATGAGATGGAAGCCCAGTCCTGGCTTCAGCAACATTTTTCATCTCCAGGAGCGAGAGACAGCTAGACAGTATTTTTTCTTTCTCTCCTTTCTTTCCATTCAAGGCAGGTTTTCCTCCCTGCAGTCAGGAAGTCTTCAGTCTGAAGCTGTGTGTATGTCGTCTGTGTTCATGTATGAGTACACAGTTGGGTGTACATATGCAAAGGCTGAGGAGAGTAAAAAGAAAGAACTTAGAAGCATTTTCCAACCTGGTCTTTTGAGAATCTACATGGAGTCACATTTCCTTAAAGGTTTTTATCTGACTGGTTACATTTCTAATACTCTTCTAAAATCAGCTCAGGCCACTGTTTCCTCCAGGGTGGTGAGTGAGAGAATATACCCTTACACTCACCCTTATGTCATCTCCATCCACAGGCTCCAACTGATAACATCAAGACTGAATGTCCTTACCCTTCCTCCCTGTCCAGTTGGGACCTCCATGATGACCTTCTAGTTCCCTCCCTGTCTTGGCACCAGGGATCCCCATCCTGCTAAGAGCTTCCAACAATTGGACAGTAACCAAGAGAGGTGCTTTCCAAATATTTTTGGAAGCACATTGTGGAGCACACATTCTCTATTTGTGAATGTTTTTTAGCAAAAACTGTACCTGAACTGCCATACTCAAAAACCCCCAAAATGCTCTACCATTGATTTGATTCCCACTCAGAGCAACCCTGTAGGAGGGAGTGTAACTGCTCCCCTGGGTCTCTAGCCTAGGAATTCACAGTCAAACACATAAGTCAGTGCATCACCAGGACTCCCACTGTCACAGTAGTGGTGCACATGATAAAACCTACACAAAGTCAAAATTAAAATCTTACATCTTAACTTACCCTCTTACTTAACTTACTTAACATCTTACCCTAAGGCTTTATCTTGTGCCCACCTCCCTCTAGCTATCCTATTTTGCACAAGACCAATATCTTGCAGGCAACATGAAACAGAGTTTAAATTTATGATCTTCGCCTCAGATTGTTTTCATGGCCTAGCAGGTGAGAGTCAGAGAAGACAATGGCCACATCTTTGGGGCCTAAAGTCGATTTTCAGGCACTGAATTATGCCTGTCGAGGCTGTTGAACTAGAGAATATTTTGTTGTGCCTAGTCTTGCCAAAATTGGTGGAGGGGGGGTTACATGAACAATAATGAGTACAAGGGAAAAGAAACTGTTCTAAAACTAATTGTGGTACAGCTTATACAACTCTTCTTGATAGGATTGAACTATTGAGTTGTATAATACATGGATGAAGTGCCAATAAAGCTGGTGTGCTTTTTTTAAGGCCAATGTCAGAACTTTAAATTGTATTTGGAGCTCGGTGTAAACGTGCAGAAGAGGGCTTAGATCCACGCTGTGAAAGAGACCAGTTACTATGTCTCTCAGAGACTCTTAGATAACAACATTGATTTCAGGAGTGTACTTGGCACCACAGCTTGGCAGAGGGCCTTGTGGTGAATGCACTGTGGCGAGAGGTCTCTCAGTAGCATGCAATATCTATACCTGACTACTAACTGAAAGGTTGAAGCCGCCCCCTGGCACCGTGGAAGAAAAGGCTGGCCATCTGCTCTGTTAATGGTTTGAAACACAATCACTGCCATCAAATCCATTCTGGCTCACAGTGACCTTAGAGGCCAGGGTAGAACTTACTTCTGAGGGCTTCTGAGATTGTTTCCAAGAGTGTGTGTAGCTCTTGATGGGAGTAAAAAGCTTCGTCTTTCTCCAGAGAAGGGGCTGGTAGTTGGGAACGGCTGACCTTGCGGTTAGCAGCCCACTGCATAAACACTACACTACCAGGGCTCCTTTGGTCATAATTAGGAAGAAGAAAACATCTCTGGAGCAGTTATGAGATCCCCATGTGTTAAAATCAGCTCAAGGGCAAGGGAGTTGGTGTTTTGTTTTGTTTTGTTCTGTACTCTAGGGTGCTGTTCTCTGTGGTGAGCGACGGCTCTCAGAGGTCCCCGGTCTAGATAAAGCTGAGCTCCATCAGAATCCATGTCAGAAGATATGCAGACATCCTCGAGCTTGATAGTGCTCGATCAGGAAGGAGATAGTTGAGCTTCCAAGTGTTCCGATACAATAGTCACTCACTCAAGCACTGCTGTTGTGATTGTTTGCCCGCTGCTGAGGCACTTGGGGCTCAATAACTTACAATAACTGCCTCTTCAGAAAAGTACTCTTGATATTTTTGCCATGTAGTCTGCCTTCATTCTTTTTTTTTTTACATCTTTTAGATAAATATGATTTGGTTTGCTGGAATATATAAATCTGATTTTTCCATCCATCCAAGCCTTCTACTACCACTTCACGGCTATATAGACCAGTTGTCTGTGTGAGATCCAATATATTGGGGGCATCTTAGAGGGGGATGAGCAATATAACTAACATGGAATCTTTATTCTTGAAATATCTTTTTCTTTGTGAAATAAATGTACTACATAGAAGCAAGACCAGTTAGGAGGCCCTGAGGGTGATTATGCTGTAAGTTCTAAATGTCTGGAATATATATTGAAGGTGGGTCCAGAGGAACCTGCCTACACATAGGGTATAGGGGCAGGGGAAGGAGGGGTAGGATAAGGGAGACAGAATAAATCAGCCAAAACCTGTGAGTCTCAACACTTGTGAGCATGAAGATGGTATTTATAAAGAATACAGGTTGAGATGGAGGGAAGAATCAAGTTTTGCTTGGAATATCTTAAATCTGAGATTCTGAGGAAGTGAGGGAGGCATGTCTGTCCTCCTCCAGATCCAACTCTGTCTGCCAAGGATGAGTCCGACGAAGCAGAGATCAGACATACCTCCACCCTCCATTCTTATCCTGCTCTGAATGAACTATCCTCCCAAGGCACTCTTCTTCCCCACTGTATTTGATAAGCCATTGCAATGGCCATACATAAAACTCACAGACAATAATTATGATTATGGGAGCTTATTGGGGACATTAACATGTTACCGTAACCCAGGATCAGAAAACCTGATGACAAAAAAGTAATCTTCTTGTCCACAGCAGTGCCTCTTCTCAGTCATGCCAGCAGGCAGCGCTCTCTCTGGTCCTCAGCCTCTCCGCTGTGTTCTTCCTGGGTCTCTCCCCCCTCTGTCTCATAACTTGACATAACTCCTCTTCTCTGTCTGATGATGTCAATTCTGCGGTCACTGCTGCCTCTTGCACAAGTTCACTGGTGGCTCTTCTGTCTTGACGGTTGCAGGATTCCTTGTTCTTGCCTCTGAGGTGACTCTGTGAAGTCACAAAGCCATGCAGGTTTTTGGCTGTGTTTGTTACATGCTGTCAAATCATTTCCAACTCACAGCAATCATCTGTGCAAGAGACTAAAACGTGACTGAATCTGCATTGTTGTGCTTCAGCTCATTGCTGCAGCTGCTGTGTCAATCCATCTCAGGAAGGGCCGTCCTCTTTTCCCCTGGCCTTGAATTTAGCCCAACATGATGTCCTTTCCCAGGGACTGTTCTCTTCTGGGAACATGTTCAAAATACACAGTGTAGATCCCCTGCATCTAGCTGGATTTGTAAGGTAGAATTAGGATTCTGATAGTGGGAGGGGAGGAAGCACTTAAGAACTAAAGGAAAGTTGCTTTTTTCATTGTTGCTACACTGTACCTTGACTGGCTCATCTCCTTCCCTGTGATCCATCTCTAAGGAGATGTCCCTTCACCTATTGCTGGGCTTTAGGTCCCCAATCTGGACTCCCCCTCATGTATAGTGATATAGTTTTTAGTTCTTTGATGCCTGATACCTGATTCCCTTCAACACCTCATCTTCACACAGGCTGGTATGCTTCTTCCATGTGGGCTTTCTTGCTTCTGACTTAGATGACCACTTGTTTTACTTTCAAACATTTAAGATCCCAGACGTTATATCTTTTGGTAGCCAGGCACCCTCAACTTACTTTACCACATTTGCTTATACACATATTTGTCGTCGTTGATCATATCAGGAAGGTGGGCATGCAATGTTATGCTTTTTAGTTTCTTTGAAGCTGATAACTGATTCCTTTGACACCTCGTGGTCATACCCTAGATGCTACATCTTTGTTGTTGTTTTTTTTTGGGGGGGGGGCATCACTGCTTTCTGGTGGTGGGAGTAGGAGGCCCAACCCACTGCTGGAATTGAACCTCCATCCCAGTGGGCCGCAGTCCCGCACACAACCACTACGCCACCTGGGCTCAGCCCGATGCTACATCTTTTTATAGCAGGACACCATCATCTTTCTTCACCACATTTGCTTATCCCTATGAAACCTTTTATTCAGCCCTTTTGCTTCTTTTCTTGCGTTTGCTTCAGGTGCTATACAATCAAGATCAAGTTTCCAAGTCTCTTCTGACATCCACTTTTAGCTTCACTAAAGTTTTTCCTCATTTCAATTATCATTTACTTTCTTCATGCATTTTGTTCTTGATGTCATCCCACAGCTCATCAGGTTTCTGTTATTAGTGTTCAAAAAGTCAAATCTATTCTTAGGTTGTGTTTTGTCTTTCACAGACTTCACCTTGAACTTAAATAGGGGCAATTAATGGTCTGTTCCACAGTCAGTCCCTGACCTCATTTTGACTGATGATGATCTATTCTCAGAGATGTAGTAAATTTGATTCCTGTGTATTCCACCTGATGAAGTTCATGGGTATAGTTGAGAAAAAGATATTTACCATAAAAAGTAATGGGTCTTGCAAAATTTTATCAAAAGAATTCCCACATATTTTCTATCACAAGTCATATTTTCCAACTATTGATTCTTCCCTTTTGTTTCCAGCTTTCCCAGTCTGATCACCAATATTTATCAATGCATTTTTGCATGTCTGATCGATTTAGACTGATGAAATTGGTAAAATTCTTCAAGTTTTTCCACTATCGTTAGTAGTTGGTGTGTAAATTTGAATAATATTTGTATTAACTGGATTTTCTTGTATGCCTACAGAGATTATCCTCTCACAGACAGTATTACTCTTCAAGATAGATATTGAAATGTCTTTTTTGACAATGAAGGCAATGCCGTTCCTCTTCAACTTGTCATCTGGCATGTAAATATTATTTTCTGATTCAAAATGGCCAGTACCCATCCATTTCAGTTCACTAATGTCTGGGCTATCAGTTTTTATGCATTCCATTTCATTTTCAATGACTTCTGATTTTCCTAGATTTATATTTTGTATGCATTCTACTTTTGAATTATCAATAGATGTTTGCAGCTGTTTCTTCTTAATTTGAACCATGATCTCCATCAGCCAATTGTGGTCTCTAAGGCTGTACTCTCTTCATGTCACTATGATCTATTCTGCCTTGTGGAAGCAGCTCTTACTCAGTCATATTTAGAGTGCCTTCTGACCTGAGGGGCTCATCTTCTGGCACTATCTCTGACAATAAATGTTCCATCGCTATTCATAAAGTTTTCAGTAATTAATCTCTCTGAAGTGGGCAGCCTGCTCCCTCTCTATCTGGAAATTCTGCTAAAACCTGTTCCCTTTGGGTAACCCTGCTAGGATTTGAACTACTGGTGGCATAGCCTCATGCATCATTGCAACATGCAAGTCACCACACAGCAGTGGAGTCATTGGATGGGCATTTAAAGGCACTATGGACAGAGGAACCACAACAAGTCATTTCATTTCGCAACAGGTGCGTAAGGGGCATCTAAACTTACAGGTTGTTGAATAGACAGCTTAAGAGATTAATCTGGAATTAAAAATAGGAGAAATGTTAACTCTCAAGCCACACTTTGGAGACAGATTTAAGTAGATTGGCTTATTGTGATAGTGTGGTTTGTTGTGCCAACCTGGCCGATAGGAACATGTGGGCTTAACCAGATTTCAGATTGATTGGCCCGTGGTGAGATAAATGTCTCTCCAAGGCCCGTCCCCCCTCTCTCTTGCTCTTGTGGTGATCAGAGCATGCTGGAATGGAGCATACATGCTGCTTCTGTAGCTTGGTCTCTGCCTCGACCTGTGAGCTACACTACCTGTGGGCCCAGTCTGCCCGTGGATGGTGTCACTAGAGCCCGAGACTCCTTTGTGGCCTGCTTCACCAGGCTGCTGGTGTGTGCATCGCTTGAGCTTGAGGCTGGGGGATCCTGTCCACTTGCATTGTCTGCGTTAGATATTCCATCCAGGCCTGCTTTGCCAAGCTCCCGAGCTCCCGACTGCTCAACCCGCCTTGCTGCTTGCTGCCGCGGCCTTGCCTCAGGGAGGACTCTGTGGTCCACTTCCTTGGCCTAGGACCTGGCAGCCCACATGAGTTGAAGGACTTCCAGTATATTAACTGTTGCATAAAAGTGAGTTCAATTTCTCACTGTACCCTTGGTACTGTTGTGTGGACTAATCTATTCCTTCTTGCTGAATAAAGCGATATAAAGTCATAAGTGTCCTGGTTTCACTTCTCTAGAGAACCCTGCCTAACAAGCTTATGAACCCTGGCTACCTGCACTGTCCTTGGTCAAATGAGTTTGCATCTGTAGGAGGCTAGACTGCCTTCTCTCATTCAATCTGTGAGCATATTTTGGTTAATTGGAATTGAGTGGATGCCTGTCTGTTCTGGCCAATCAGAAATCTTAAATGGAATTGCCTGGTTTAAGGCAGTCCCTATTGTTCCAGTTTTCTACCCTAAGATCTCTCAGCTGTCTCAGAAAGCGACCTCCTCTTCCAGCCTGAGTCTGAGACTGTGAAAGCGTGGAGATCTGAGCACCATCAGACCAGGAGGCAGAGCGGACTTGATAGCAACTGCAGTTCGCCTCTTTGGGACCACACTGTGCAAGGAGGTCACTTAAGGAACAGACGCAGTCAGCATGCTCCACACTTGGAAGAGGAGACCACAGGAAGCGGGGCGAACCAAGGTAGCCAAGAAGTGAAGGTCAAAAAATGCTGTATGAATTACTGGTATGTGAAATGCAGCTACAAAGCCATTGGGGGAAGGCACAGGAATGACACTGAATTTAGCAAGAGCTACGACACTGGTGAGGAGCCCTGTGGCGTCCATGTTGGGCTGCTAAGTGCAAGTTGAGCTATTTGAAACCACCAGCCTCATCTCAGGAGCATCAATAGGAACATCTACTCCCATAAAGAGCTACAGTCTCAAGGGCTATTATGTCCTGACGTGTGGGGATGCTATAAAACACATCCACTCGATGGTGGTGAATCTGATTTTTTTTAAGGGTATTGATGATTTTGACAAAAATAATTCAGTGGGTTGATGAGGAAATAGATTAGCAAGAAGTAAGTATTACCTAAAGTAAAATGGTAGAATGAGGCTTAAGAAATTCCGTTTTGCTTTGTTTTCCAGATGAGGGGTAATGCAGAATGTTTGCATGTTGATAAGAATAATATAGTTTTGGGATATCATCTCAATAGAAGAAGACAAACTAATAGAAACATCTGAGTAATGAATGTCATGTTTTATGGCAGAATCCTTATGGTGAGTCCATAAAATGGGTAGGAATCTAAAATAAAACAAGAAGAAATAAAATCCCTATGATACCACTTATTCTTTTTTTAATCATACATCTATTGTATGCAAAACACATTTGTACCTTTGATACCATCATCATTCTCTAAATATCCTCTTTCAACTTAAGCCCTTGGTATGGGCTCCTCCTTTCTCCACTCCCTCCCCACTCCCTTCTCCCTCATGAACTCTTGATAATTTATAAATTAATATTATTTTGTCATACTGAATGCTGTCTGATATCCCTTTGCCCACTTCCCTATTGTCTATATAGCCCAGGGAGGAGGTTATATGTAAATTCTTATAATCAGTTCCCCTTTTCTACTCCATCTTCCCTCCATCCTCCCCGTATCACCACTCTCACCACAGATCCTAAGGGGATCATAGGTCCTGGATTCCCCATGTTTCCAGCTCCGATCTGTACCAGTGTACAGCCTCTGGTCTACCCAAATTTGTAGGGAAGAATTGGGATCATGATACTGGGGGCGGGGGGAGGGAGCATAGAAGAAGTAGAGGAAAGTTGCATATTTCATCGTTGCTACACTGTACCTTGACTGGCTCATCTTTCCTCTGCAACCCTTCTGTAAGGGGATGTCGCATTCCCTGCAGATAGACCTTGAGTCCCCAATCTGTATTCTTCCTCATTTATAATGATATCACTTTTAGTTCTTTGATGCCTGATACCTGATCCCTTTGACACCTCCTGGTCACACAGGCTGGTGTGCTTCTTCCATGTGGGCTTTGTTTCTTCTGAGCTAGACGGCCGCTTGTTTTTCTTCAAGCCTTTAAGACCCCAGATGCTATATCTTTTGGTAGCCGGGCACCATGAGCTTTCTTCATCACAATTGCTTATGCACACCTTTGTCTTCGGCGATTGTATCAGGAAGGTGGACAGGCATTGATATGATTCTCGTTCTTTGATGCCTGATGATTGCTTTCATTGATACCTCAAGGTCTCACAGGCTGGTGTGCTTCTTCCTTGGATAGAACTTATTCTATTCCTCCAAATTTAGTGGGGAGCCCAGGGGAGCCATATACAAGAAATAACAAGTAAGAATTAAAATACTCCCTACTGATGTTTGTGCCCCCTGCTCCTCCCCGCCCACCCACCCCCTCAGTTGGTCCAGCCGTGGTAGCTTGTGTGATACTGTGATGCTAGAAGCTTTGCTAACAGTATTTCAAACACCAGCAAGGTTGCCCAGAGCCGGCCAGTTTCCGTGGAGCATTCAAACTAGGGCTGTTCAATGAGCATTCTCTTTGCAAATGTCCCAGGATTATGAAATCACTTGACTTTTATTACAAAGAGAGAATAATGGCTCTGGAGTCCAGTGACCAGGCGTTCCAGGTAGCTCAAAGGAAATTTCATAGTTCAGAATTAATTAGGCAGTGAAATAGAACAGGAGGGGCATATTTTGGTGTGTTAATTCATGCCAAGTTCAAACTCATCCCATCTCCGCTGCTAGAGTGACTAATTATGCCATTAATCCCAGGTAAGAAGAGAGCTATGGTGACAGCAACCCATTTCTTTTTTTTTTTTTTTTGGCGGGGGGGCATCACTGCTCTCCGGTGGTGGGAGTAGGAGGCCCAGCCCCACTGCTGGAATTGAACCTCCGTCCCAGTGGGCCGCAGTCCCGGGCACAACCACGACGCCACCGGGGTTCAGCCCCAGCAACCCGTTTCTAAACCAAATAAAGGAACATGTCCCTTTTCTTCGATGCATGATCTGAAAGAAGCTACATCATAAGAATTGCTTTATTTATTTATAGAACAGGAATTCCCCGGCACCCAATAAAATAGAGAGTAAACAAAATGCTGATTAAAGAGGAGAGGCAATACTTCTGCTAATTCTCAAACAAAACATGAGACAGACAAAATGGACAAAGAGAAGCTGAAGAGAAATGAATGTTGAGGGCTGAAAGAAAGAGACAAGGATGTTTTTTTCACTTCCCCCTTTCCTTCTATCACGCCCTCCCCTCTGTGATGCAGAGAGGCCGTCGCTTGAGGGAGGGAGCGAGTCCTGTAGGCATCTTTTGTTGTACGGTGCCATCAAATCAATCCCAATCCACAGCTATAATGGAATGGAATGGTCCTGGGCAGGCCTCACCGTCATAGCTTCACCATCCCCAAATGTGAATCCGAGAGCCATACTTACATACTTCATTATAAAAAAAAAAAAACAGAACAGCTTGCCCCTTCTCCACCTCTGCATATCGTACTAGCTCTTGTAGATTTCTGAGGACAGACGTACTGGGGGGTTCTGGTAGTTCCACGGCCATACTGCCTTAGGAAAGTCCAGGTTCAGGGATAGACAGAATATCCAGCTCGTATGTTCTCTGTAGCTTCATGCAGTGGAAGAGGAGATTGGACTGATGCTATAGGCAGGCAGTTCCATGTTCTCCCTGAGACTAGAAGGAACAAGGGCTAGGCAGTGCTGGCCAGTGAAGACAGTCACGTTGTCTGATCACAGCCCTGAAACAAGCGATGCCTAAGATATTTGTATAATCCGTCGGTAGGGACTGCTATATCCTGTAGTTACACAGAGAAAGAGCTAGTGTCTAGTACACATTAGGTGTTTGATGGTTTTTGCCTGGAAAGAAAGGCTCCAAGTCAGCCTATCATTCTTTCTTTTTTTTTTTAATTTGGAAAAGTAACTTTAGTTCATTAAGTGTTCATTTTCCCACACATAAAATAATAATACTCAGAACACTGAAATAGTTTAAGTTTTCACTTTTGTCGGTTAAAAATGTTGGAATGTCAATACTTTCACATAAGTCGAACTAATGACTATAATGATTATTCTTTCCTTCATCTGTCTTTGAAGGGCTGCTATGTATATACTTAGAGTTGAGATTTCCACAAGAACTTAAAAAGTCTTCGTCTGATGAATCTTACATCTTAGTCAAGGCAGGTAGACAAAAAACACACGCGGGTCTATGATCAACCCTCAGGTGGTAAATGCTCTACAAGAAAACAACTTAGGCTAAGGAAACAGAGGGTGTGGAGGTGACTATATTTGACAGGTGTGCGAGTTGAATGGAAGCCTAAAGAAAGGGAAGATGGCAACAAAGACGAAAACGCAAGTGGGCCAATGCCCACAAAACAGCAAGGAGGCTGGTGTACAGGGAACAGTGGGAAAGAAACGTGAAAAGTGATAAAGTTGGAGGGTGTTGTTGTTGTTGATGGGTGTCATTACGTCTGTTCCGGCTCACAGCAACACTCTGCACAACGGAATGAAACCTAGCCCAATCCTGCCCCATCCTCACAGCCATTCCTGTACCTGTGTCCACCGTGGTAGCCCCTGCATCCATCTGTCTTGTTAAGGGGCTTTTTGCTTTTCGCTGCCCCTCTGTTTGACCAAGCATGATGGCCTTTTTCCAGGGACGTGTCTTTCCTGACTGTGTAAGTAAGACAAGTGACCGTCTCTCCATCCTTGCCTCTGTCCATACTTCTTCCAAGTCAGAGAGTAGGCTATGGGAAGGACTTTTGAGTTCAATTTTATTTGTTATGAGAAATCTAAAACAGAGCCCATGCACTTAGGTGGATGATGATGTTGTGTGGCAAAGGGGGGGGGTGGACTTGGGAAGGGATGAATCAGATGATCTGATCTGTGTTGCACAGTGACATCCCTTATAGATAAAGTGATCCGATTTTAAGCGGGACACCATTGACCGGGGCAGTGAGGATGGAGGGTTTTCTTGATTAAAAATTTGGTCTATATGGAGCAGCAAAATTTTCATAGAATGCAAAAATAATATTGTAATAGATTTTCATTTTAAAACACAACAGGATGTTATTAAATTGTTAAAAAGCAGGATGTCTGGTCACTTTATCTTTATGGAGATCATGGAAACCTGAGTAGGACATCTGGAACTTCAGAGAAAGATGGACTACCATTAGCTGTTGTGAGACTGAAATTGGATAAAATGCATGAATCGATTTGGGGCTCTTTTAAGGACTCTTTGAGAACAAGGGTAAAGGACTGGAAATGAGACTTCTCAGTAGTTCTCTCGACTACTCCGACATTCATCATTGTTTCAGTAATTACCATGCTGCTCCCAGTTTCTTGTCAATAATCTAAGCATAATGGACGCCTTAGGAAGGCATGTTTTCCTGGGAAATCAGGAAAATGATTCTTATTTTAAAACAAAAATCAAGCTGGATACTGATTTGTTGTTTCCTGATTTAGCTCCCTCTTGTGGGAGAAAGAAGGCCTGCCTGGATTGACCAGCTAAGGAACCTGCTCTGGGCACTAGATGGCAACATGCACACACTCCATGGGTGCAGGGACTCAGAAAAGCCTCCACTCTCTCCCTGTGTGTCCTGCCGCCTAAATAAATGTGGGTGCCTGGGGAGCTGGTGACCATTTGATCAGAATGTAACAGGATGAGAGCGTTTTCCCAGAGGTGCCACTGCCATGCCTAATGCCCATCAGAAGACACAAAGGAAAACAGGGAGAGTGAAAGCAGGAAAGAAATGAGCTACAAAGAGGATTATAAAAATTACAAAACAAGAAAAAACAGAGGAAACTCAGGCTGCCTGTCTTAAGAAGTGAGAGGATCCCTGAAAGTCGAAGCCCTAAGGGGCAAGAGACCATCTAGTTGAACTCTCTTTTTCTCAAATGAAGGGGCTGGAGTTAGGGTTAGAGACCTTCCCAGGCAACTGCATTGTGATAGCTAGGCTTGTTGTGCCAACATGGCCAATGAACACATGTGAGATCAATTGAAGGGTGGCGAGAGAAAGGGCTCGGTGAGTCCCGCCTTGGTTCTCTTGTTCTTGGATCTTTGGATAAGCCTTGGTTGTCCTATGCCTCCATCTGCAAATGACACTACCCGTGGAACACCTAATCCATCACACTGAGTTGAGGGTCCTTCAAATTCTGCTTTGCCATGCTGCTGGAATATGCATCTCTTGAGCTAAGGACTGCCGGGTCCTGTCATCTGACTGACTGTTGGCGACCTGCCCTGCTGTTTGCTGCCTGTGACCAGATAGCCTGAATTGCTCTACAGAGGACTATTCAGCGGCCCTCAAGACTTGAAGAACTTCCAGTCTTCTAGCTGTCTCACATACCTGAGTTGCACCAAACCATTTGTATTGCTTTATAGATTAGTTAACTATTTATTTATGTTAGATATCTTTCTATCGATATAAATATGTAGGAAAAAATGGTTAGTGTCCTGGTTTTACTTTTCTAGAGAACCCTGTCTAATACATGCACCAAACCAAACTCAATAGCCCACTCATAGTAACTAAAAGGCCTTGTAGAATGTGTCCCTGTCCATTTTGGAGACTGTAACTTTGGACAGGGGCAAACAGCGCCGTCTTTGTCCCTGGGAAAGGCTGGTCATAACGAATCATGTACCTTGCAGATAGCAGCTTAACCAGTGACCACTGCACCACCAGGACTTCGAGGCTACTTAATCGATATTCTTCATCGCCCCACTATGCCACATTGAATGGTGATCACCTTTCCCAGGTGCCTGCTAGATGTCAGTCTATCCTCAGACGCCCTAAGGTGAACATGTAAAGTGGAGAGGTGCTCTGCTGAGCTTTCGATGGTTGACTTTTCTAAAGGAGGTCCCCTTGGCCCTTCTTCTAAGGCAGCCCTAAGTGGGCCGCCATCCCCAGTTTCAGAGAGAGCCCCGCATTCTGTCTGCACCATGATTCAACTTTATATGGCAACTTTGCCGAGCCCCCAAGGCCACGCAAAGTCAGAGGTAGAACATCACTACATCCTAATCAGAGATGTACCTTAAGCTCATGTGAAAGGTACAATACTTCCGAACTAAGAAAAGAATTACCATCATGGGTCTTATGGTTCAAACTTTGAGAAGGGTTCTGGGGCTGTATCAAGTTTTCCAGGTCAATGGACAGATCTCATATCAAAATATGATTATTCAGACCTCCACGCCTGTCACTTCTCTGCTCAGTTCTGACTCCAGCTGTTCTCGTGGAACTTCTTTCTCCGACCTCAGCCTCCTGGTGCTGGGTTGAAGCTCACAAATGGAAAGAACACTGTCCTTTACTGTCCAATAGGCTGAAGGCAGCTGCAAGTTTGGAAGCGCACATGGGTCCCTCACCTCCGACCTGTTGGTGACAAATGCAGGGAGTTCTCTCTCGACATCCTCAGATCAGGCTCTCCTCACCTTCCTTATTCTGATCTGTGGTTCCAAAGACTGCTTTGGGTTTAACAACTCCCTGGAGCAGCTCACATTGCTCCCAGCAAATGACCATCGACAATTTTAGGTTTGTTATGACAAAATGAGATACAAATGAAGAAGTGGCTAGATCGAGGTTGAGTGGCCCCCAATGCAGAGCTCCCAAGTCCCCAAGGCTGCACGGGCTTCTCACTTTTATCTGTGACTTTCTCTCTTGGCCCACAGAGATCCAGGGCCACAGTTCTTGGAAATTCTCTGACCGAGCACACACGCCAGCCTCTCCTTCCTGAAATCAGCCACGAGGGCATCACATGCGGGGTTTTCTGGCCCAAGCTGCCCTTACACCAGAGAGTCCCTATCAGAGAGACTTTCCTGGAAAGGTTGCTTCTAGAAATTATGTCTCAGGAATGAGGGCAAACACCAAATTCATTTAGATAAAGTTATTATAAAGCCCACACCAAGATCCGTAATTTTTTTTTTTCAAATGCAGAATGGTAAATGGAGGAATCCAAGTTTTGGCAGCATCCTGATTCATGTTTAAATCCTGGCCTCACTTAGATGCTGACCAGTGATCTTGGGTCCTATTTTTCCATACGCTTACCTTCCAATCTATAAAATGAAAAGAACAATGACACCATGTTATAGGACTGCTGTGAGCGTGAAATAAAAATGTCATCTGTAACATTTTTAGTGCATCATGCCTTTTCAATAAGTAAATTGTAACCTTTTTCCCCCTGATCATTTTACCAGGGGCTCTTACAACTCTTGTTACAAGCCATACATACATCAATTGCATCCAACACATTAGTACAGGTATTCCATCATTCTTTTCTAGGCATTTACTTTCCACTGAGCACTTGGGACCAGCTCCTCTTTCTCCCCCACCTCCAAACTCTCATGGCCCCTTTAGAGATAATAGATTGTTAATCATTGTCAAATCTCATATCAACCACTGTCTCCCTCTAGTTTCTGTTGTTCTTCCCCCTGGATGGGAGTGTGTGGTGATGTGCCATTCGTTGAGATTGGTGCCTCCCTCCCTTCCCACCTTCCTCCTGGCCTTTTGGTGTCTCTTGTCCCATTCCTGTTCTGGGGTTCCATGTGTTATGAGTTGTCTCTCTTGCCTGTACCTATGTACATGCTCCCCGTCTAGTCCAGAGTGAGAAGCAGCACTGGGGCCATGACTGTGGGGGATGAGGAGGCTTCAGGGATCAGAGATGTATTGTGTGACCCACGAGTGCTCTGCTGCACCCTGATTGACTCGTCCCCTCCCTGCGACCCCTCTGTGGGAGGACGTTCCATTGTCCATAGATGGGCTTTGGATCTCCACTCCAACCCCACCCCCTCCATCCTCACAGATTTATTTTTGTTTGTTTGTTTACTGTTTGTTGTGATTCTTTTGATGTCCATTGACCAGTCTCAATGACACCTCACAATCACATCAGCTGGGTTTGTTGCTTCACTGTTGGAGGGCCACTTGTTCAACTTCAAGCCTTTAAGACCCCAGACACTATATCTTTTAATAGTTGGCCACCGTCCTCTGCCATCTCATCTGTTTATGTTCCCATTTTTCTTCAATGGTCATGTCGGGGCATGGCGGGGGAGGGTGTGTGTGGAGCATCACAGAATGCCAATTTGTTCGAATAAAGCGTTTTTGTATGGAGGGAAGGGATGAGCTGAGGCCCACGGCCCATCTGCAGCCTCAGTGTATTTCCTTACAAATATATGTACACAGGCCAATACCTCTATTATTATGGATTAATGTGTTTGCATAAATGCACACCTCTGTTCTTCTCCCTCTCCAGGCCTTTGCTTCCTAAAGCTTGCCTCTGTTTCCTTTTGCCTCCGCCTGCCCCACCATCACTTTCTGCCTTATTCCACCTCTTAGTGCTTCCTGTCCACTAGGTTGGCATTGCTCTAATACTCACAGGATTTCTACCATCTCCTAGATGCTGATTCCACTTCCCTAGTTGTTCCCCTGTCCATGACGCCATCCACTCACCACACCCTTCTCCCCACCTCCTGCTTCCTCTACCTTCCGGGGCCATTGGCCCCATTGCCTTCTCCTGAGCTTCCCTCCCATGTCTAATTCATATAATTACTAGCAATGTACTAGTCCAAACAAAACAAAAACATATGATTGAGAAAAGAAAAGGAGAGAGAAAAAGACAAGGGGAAAAAAAGAAAAGAAAGAAAAAACCTACATAGGTCCAGATCTGTTTTGCTGGCCCTCATGAGTTCTTCCCCACTGGTTCTGGGGGAGATCTGGAGGCTGCCCCTCCTTGCAGAAGCCCATTCTTGGGGCTCCTCAAGGACTCTGTGCTTGGCTTTACTCTGATTGCTGATCTGTTATGCTCCATTCCCCACTGTCTCCCCACTGCATGTCCCCATTATTGTCCCCTGTCTCTGTATGCTCCAGTTAGGGGACAACATGTCTTGAGCTATTGGCAGTCCCACAGTCCTCTCCATGCCTTAGCAGCTCCAAGCAAGGACCTCATCCTCTGGACTGGGTGTGCCCAGATGGAGTCTAGGCCGACTGCCCCTTTCTCTTTTTCCTTCCTGGTTTGCTTCCATCTGAGTATGGTAGATCTGTTCCTTTCCCCCACCTGAAGGTCTAGTGTCATCCTCTGCAGCATACACTTTCAGGGTGGGGGTCAGGCTGGCTCTGGTTCAGGCCAGCTAAATTATAACATTTATGTCAGATAAAGGATGAACATTTTAAAGCAATAAAGTGATTTTATAAATTAAGGGGGCAAAGATTATGGTGTGAACAAGCAATTTGCAACAGAAAACAAATATGAAAACTGTCTGGATGGTGCATAGAAATTTGCAATCAGCAATCTTATTGTTGCCAAGACTCAAGGGTTCAAGATTGCCTGCCAAGGACAGAGACAAGATGTGTTTAAGAAGGCCTAAGATCCCTAGGTTTTCAATGATGGACTTTGAAGGTAAATATCGGGCCTTTTTATTAGACAACTATAGTTATGTAAATAGATATGTAAGTTATGTACCATATTTTTCAGACTATAAGACGCACCTGACCATAAGACACATCCAGTTTTTAGAGCAGGAAAACAAGAAAAAAAATTCTGAACCAAATAGTACCAGTATACTAAAATTTTCTAGGGTGCCACACCTTTAGACCAGAAGATGCACCCTTGTTTTTCCCCCACTTGGCAGGGCAGGTGGAAGGAAGTGCATCTTATGGTTCAAAAAAAACACACTCATAAGTTAATACGTAATCTCAAAATATCTTCCCCTAAGACATTTATTAATTACAACTGGTAAATTAACAGCTTTTTACTGGAAAAAAAAACTCACAAATAACCAGATTTAATATCTCTGATTATGGGCCTAATTCTCAACAAAATTCTCATCAATAGAATCCAACAAATTAAAAAATAACACTATATACTATGATCAAGTAAGGGTTACATCAAGTATATAAGGATAGTCCAACATTAGAAATTCAATATAATTCACTATTTAAACAAAACAAAAAATACTCACTTTATCCATATTAACAGATGCAGGTCTGAACCCTGGTGGCATAGTGGTTGTGCGTGGGACTGCAGCCCACTGGGATGGAGGCTCAATTCCAGCTCCATGGAGCAAAGGCTGGGCCTCCTATTCCCACCACCTGAGGGCAGTGATGCCCCCCCAAAAAAAAAAAAACAGATGCAGAAAATGCATTTAACAATAACCAACCCCCATTTCTGATTTTTTAAAAATCAGCAAAATAAGCTAGAAGGAATGTTTTTCAACATCATCTAAGCCATATCCCCCAAAAAATGACTAATTCAACTGTAAGCCTTTCCCCTGCAGACAGGAACCATACAAGGCTGCCCTCTATCACTGCTTTAGTTCAACATCATGCTGGAAATCCTAACTAGAATTATTAGACAACAGAAATAAATAAAAGAAATCCAAATGGACAAAGAAGTGAAACTGTTACTATTGGCACATTATATAGATAATTCCAAAGAATTAACAAAAAAACTGTTAAAAACAGTTAAAAGATTTGGCAACATGGCAGGAAATAAAATTACCAACCAAAAAACAATCAGATTTCTGTGTACTAATGAATAGAGCTCTTAAAAAGGCATTAAGAAAATACCATTTACAGCAACCACTCCAAAGTTGAAATATTTAAGGATTAACCTAACCAGAGAAACAAAAGACTTATACCAAAAAACTACAGAAAAATTTTTACAAGAAACCATAAAAAAACCTATACAAATAGAAGAATATCTCATTCTCATGGATAGGAAAGCTTAATATTGTGAAAATGTCAACATTATTTGTGGGGGTGTTCCTGGCAGGTCCTGTGGAACTGGGGGAGAGGTGTAGAAAGTGCAGGATACTGCTGCATCTTCTAGAGCTGTCTTGAAGCCACTAGGTATCCATCCACACCCTTAGGTAGCTGGACTCCGTGCCTCCAAGTCTCCTGGAATATTCCAGTCTTGAGTCAGGTCGAAGCTGCTGGGTATCCCATGTTTCCATGGCCCCTGAAAAAATTCCAGTCTTGAGGCAAATAAGACCCCAGGCCAGCTTACCTGACAAGCTTCCATCTTGACCTCTGAAGCACAGCTAATCAGAATGCTTCCAGCTTCCCCACAGTACAGCTAAGATCCTGTAATGCAATTGGATGGGTTGGTCCTGTAATGTGATTGGACGAATTAGTCCTGTAAGACAATTGGATGCATTGGCTCAGCCAGCAACACCTCATTTACATAACTCAGCAGGCAATACCTTATTTACATAGCCCATGTGTGGGCTTATCATCTGTAACCTTATAAGGATATCAAGGAAGAAGTTGAAAGAAGTTGTTTCATTAGTTATTAAAGCATATATAAGCCTTGCAAAAGCTGTAATAAAGTTAGGTTTGGCCATCAAGCCTGATCTTCAGAGTCTGTGTACATGTATCATCGGTGACTCTGTCTCCCTCACCTCCTCGCATGCTGGACCTGTTCCCACAATTACTCAAAGCAATCTAAAAATACAAGGCATTTATGATCCAAATTCCAATTTCGTTCTTTAAAGAATTGAGAAGACTAGTTGCTAATATCACATGGAGAAAGAAGAGACCCAGGATAAGCAAAGAACTCCTTACCAAGAACAAAAGTAGGAGGCTGCACGATACTTGACTTCAAAACCTATTACACAGCCTCAGTAGTCAAAACAGCCTAGTTTGGGTAAAATGATAGGTACATAGGCTATTTGAGCAGAACAGAAGATCCAGAAATAAATACATCCACCTACTTTGGCAACTGGTCTTTGATAAAAGGCTTAAGAGGCAGTCTTCAACAACTTGGACTGTCAAAATTGGATCTCCATCTGCAGAAAAAGAAAACAGGACCAATACTTCCCCCCATGTACAAAAATAAACTGAAAATAGATCAAAACTTAAATATCAGTCCCAGCACTATAAAGATCATCAGTGAGAAAATAACAACAATTATGGGTGTTTTTCCTATTAGAGGCTCTGATAGTAACATAATCTCTTGTCAAATTGAGGATATTAGGAGTGAAAGAGTGGAGTCTAACAGTCAATCACATCACAGCCTGATGATGCCTCCTTGTGGGTATGGCCTTCCTATGAGGATTCTGGGAACTTCCTTTATCTTGATTCTGCCATCGGATGTGGTGGACCACTTTCTCTCACCTTCCTGTTGAGAAGCCATGTGGAGAACCTCACCAATGCTGAGATGCTTCCACGGCCACTGGATCCACAAGACTTTTCACCCACCAGCCTATGATTTTCTTGCATTTGGCGTCATTGCATGTGCTGCATGAGTCTGAAGAGGAATTTATAGACTAGTATCATACATATCAGCTAATATTGGACTATGGACTTGATCTGGACTGGGCTGGGATGTTTTCTCAATATGCAATTGTTCTATGATATAAAACTCTCTCATGCATACATGACTGTCCCTAGATTTGTTTCTCTAATCAGTCAGGACTAACACAGAGGCCATAAACATACTATCAAATAAAATGAAGGAAACAGAAAAGGCAAAATAGAAGAATGGGACATACTGAAAAAAAAGACAGGTGCATAAAAAGACTTCATCAAAAATGTAAAAAGAGAACTGGAAGAGAAAGTCTTCAGCAACAACATAATGGACACAAAACTAATCTCTAAAGATATGGACAGTTCCACCAAAATGATACACAAATGGCTAAGAAGCACGTGAAAAAATTTCTCGAAATCACTAGCCATCCCAGATAGGAAAACAAAACAATGATGAGCTATCACCTTATCCCAACAATGTCAGCCCAAATAAAATTTAAAAGAAGAAAACAACAAATGCTAGCGCTTGGACAGAGAGATCGGAACCCTCAACTCTTACACCGCTGGTGGGCCTGTGAGCACGTACAACCTTTATAAAAAAACAAGGTGATATCCCCAAAACAAAGAACTGGGAATGGAAATCCCATATGATCCAGCAATACCTCTGTGGGGTATGGATACCCTAAAGAAGGAGAGGAAAGAAATAGGAGGTAAAGGGCACTTATAAAGGTCTAAATACAGGCATGTACATAGGCAAATATATTCATATATGATGATGGGGAAATAGATCTACGTGCACATATTTATAGGTTCAGTATTAAAGCAGAAGATGGACATTGGGCCTCTACTCAAGTAGTTCTTCAATGCAAAAGCACTTTGTTCTGTTAAATTGGCATTCCATGATGCTCACCTTCCTGACACAATCGCTGATGACAAATGTGTGCATAAGCAAATGTGGTGAAGAAAGCTGATGGTGCCCGGCTATCAAAAGATACAGTGTTTGGGGTCTTTAAAGATTGAAGGTAAACAAGCGGCCAACTAGCTGAGAAGAAACAAAGCCCACATGGAATAAGTACACCAGCCTGTGTGACCACAAGATGTCAAACGGATCAGGTATTAGGCATCAAAGAGCTAAAAGTTATATGATTATAAATGAGAGGGAGTACAGTTGGGGACCCAAAGCCCTCTGTATGTAACAGACTTCCCCTTACAGAAGGGCTACAGGGAGGAGACGAACTAGTTAGGGTGCAATGCAGCAATAATGAATAACATACAACTTTCCTCTAGTTCTTCATTGCTTCCTTCTCCCCACTACCATGATTCCAATTCTACCTTACAAATCCAGCTAGACCAGAGGGTATACACTGATACAGATAGGAATTGAAAACATAGGGAATCCTGAACAGATGAACCCTTCAGTACCATTGGTGAGAGGGGTGATTCCGAAAGGGTGGAGGCAAGGTGGGGTAGGAAGAGGGAACCAATTATTAGACTCTACATATGACTTCTTCTCTGGGGTATGGACAATGGGGAAATAGGTGAAGGGAGACATCAGACAGTGTAAGATATGACAAAGTGATAATAATTTATAAATTATCAAGGGTTCGTGAGGGAATAGAATAGGAGGGGAAAACAAGCAACTGATGCCAAGAATCTAAATAGAAAGCAAATGTTTTAAAAAATGATGAAGGCAACAGATGTACAAATGTTCTTGACATACAAGGGATGTATGTATGGATTGTGATAAGAGTTGGAAGAACCCCCAATAAAATGATTTTAAAAAAGAAGTAGTATGAGGCATATCATGAATGAATGTGTGCTCTTCCATGTTCATGGCAGCTGGAAACAACCCAAAAGGCCATCATTAGAAGAGTGGCTAAAGAAACTTAGGTACATACACACAAATGAATAGTGTGCATCCCTAAAAAAAACTGATGAAACTACGAAGCACCTCTGACATGGATGGACCTGGAGAACGTTATGCTGAATGAAAGTAGTCATTTACTGAGCACAAATATTGCATGGGTCCAGTTCTATAAAGAAAACAAGAAAAAGACAAAATATCTGTTCTCAGGTCATGTGATCATTTAATCTGGTCATCCGTCAATGTGGTGGTATGTCTATCTAATGCTTATGATCCATTTATCACTCCCTTATTTGAACATATTAAAACCCACTTCTTCAGAAAAGGTGTCATTTCAGCTAGAGTAAGTTTTTATTTAGAGAAGAAGGGACAGCACCAAATAGATCCTGCCATTCAGCATTTTCCCAGAGTCACCTCTAATTCATAGATGCCCCTAAAATGGTTATCAGTGAATTTCAATGGGAATTCCTGACCACACGAGGGGATACTATATCTGCCTCTGCTAAGGTGATTTCATGTCTTTTGGGGGATAAACCAAGGAAGGGCAGCCTGCTTTTGGGGAAAATGCTTAACATTACTTAAATAGACTCCCCATGGGAGAATCCACACAGTAGTATCTTGCTAGATGCACATTTTGACCAAGTGCTTTTCATCCCTTGGTGACTTTGGCTGTCTGCTAATCTTCAGACTAACTGTATTTTAGAATGTTTGTCTTTCTCAGCATTCTTCATAGACCACATCAGAATTATGTGGTTTGGAAACCCCACTAAGGGAACTGAACTTTACCCCAATACACATGATCAAAGGAACTGAAATTCTCCTTTGGGTTTAGCCATCTAGTGTAAGCAGAAGCAGAGGACTGCTATCTCAAGATCATAGATTTGCAAGCCAGTGTGTGGACTTCAGTTCAAATCTCTTACTTGTGAGATTACAAAAAAAAATTGACAATTTTTTTTGGGGGGGGCATCACTGCTCTCCGGTGGGGGGAGTAGGAGGCCCAGCCCCACTGCTGGAATTGAACCTCCGTCCCAGTGGGCTGCAGTCCCACGCACAACCACTACGCCACTGGGGCTCAGACAAAAATTGACAATTTAAGACTGCCATTTTCTTGCAATTTTCATAATCTCTTGGCTCTGTGTGACATGTCCTAGTAACAGAATAATGTTCTCCAGGCTCATTCATGTCTTGAGAAGCTTTGTAGTCTCATCATTTTTTTAAGGATGCGTAGTACTCCATTGTGTGTATGAACAACATGCCTTTGACCACTCTTCTACTGATGGGTTTTGGGTTGCTTCCAACCTCTTGCCACTGTGAACAGTGCCGCCAGGAGCAGGAAGAGCAAACGTTAGTTTCTGTTATGTTTCTTACTTCTTTAGACCTGTATACCCAGCAGAGGTTTGCTGGATCCTATGGGATTTCCATTTCCAGTTGTTTGCCCCCGTGAATGAGCATGGTTGAAATGTGGACCTTGCCTAACCCTCATTATGTGATGTAAGGTTTGGAAACCCCAAATCACATCATTCTGATGTGGTCTAGGGAGAATGCTGAAAAGGCGAGCCATTTGTTCTGCTCAGAGACTTCTGGATGACAATGTCATTTGGTCGCAACTCATAACAACCCCACATAAAAGAGAATGGAGCATCGTCTGCGCCTGCACCATCCTCCCAAGTGTTTGCTTTGAGCCATTGTTTTAACCAGAATGGCAATCCCTCTCACTGAAGGCCTTGTGCCTCATTGCTTGAATTGCTTTCTTTCACCATGCTAACATCTTTCCCCAATTGCCTCCTGAGAGCTTGACTAAAGTACATGAGATCAATGCTCACCATCCCTTACTTCTCCCATGCCAGATTTCATTCTCTGACTGTCCTGCTATATTTAATCTCCTTTGACAGCACGATAGTCCAAAGTCATCAAGTCTCTTGTGATGGTCATGTGCTTATGTTAATTTCATTATTGAGATGTAGGGGTGGAGTCTAGCCTGTTAATCTGGAGATAGCCATTGAGTAGCCAATGAGGCCTCCGTGTGGTCATGATTTTCTCCTGAGACTTCTGGGAAATCTCACGATATTTCCCTAGTGGAGATGAGAAGCTATCTCCCCAGTTGTTGGGAGTTAGTCACAGAGACAATGAACTACGAACAAGACAAAATGGCAGCATCCAAGGAGCTGAACGAGCCAGAGGAGAAGCCACATGGCCTTACCCTGATAGAACCAGACCTTTGAAGCTGGAGAGCCATGTGGAGATCCCTGCCAGCGCTGAATTGCTTCTATAACCACTGAATATTGTTGATGGATCCTGAGCCCTGGAAGCAAAGAGCTGTGGGGAGACCCCTGCCGGCACTCGGACTCTGTACCCACTGGCCTGTGACTTCATGAGTCAGAAGGAGACTTTATAGACTGGTATCGGGCATATGGGCTATTATCGGACTTATGAGTTTGTACTGGACTGGGCTGGGATACTTTCTCAATGTCACACTCCTCTTGTATATAAACCCTTTCCTTATATCTATATGCATGCCTATGAGTTTGTTTCTCCAGGCTACCCGGACTAACACATTTTTTTATCTTCCTTATTCATTGTCTAGCTCTCACAAGCATAGGAGCCCACTAAGGATGTCATGACGAGGGTCAGGCACATATTAGTCTTCAGAATGATATCTTTGTAACAAGGCTTTCACAGTCAAGTTGCGCAAGGAAATACATCACTGAAGCTCTGACTGCTGCTTCTGTGAGCACTGGATTCGAGTGGAATGAAATCTTTGGTAACTTCAGTCTTTTCTGTGTTCATCATGATGCTACTTATTAGCCAGCTGTGAGGATTTTTGTTTCCTTTACTTGAAGATGCAATTCATACTGAAGGCTTTCATCATCGATCATCATCAGTAAACTTTTTTTTTCTTTCTTTCGCATCACTGCCCTGGTGGGAGTAGGAAGTCCAGTCTTGCTCCTGGAGAGCTGCTGCTGGATTTGAACCATCGGCCCTGTGGGCAACAATCCTGCACACAACCACTGCGCCAACAGGGCTCAACTATCAGTCAACATTTTAAGTATTCTTCACACTCAGTAAATAACCTGGTGTCATCTGCACATTGCAAATTTGTAAAGAGCTTTTCTTTCTATCCTGATGCCAAATTTTCCTTCACTGAGTCCAGTTTAAGGGTTATTTGCTTGGCGCACAGGGTATGATTATAATGGAAAGGGAGGAAAAGACCCATTGTATAAATAAATGGAAAATAAATAAAAGAGAAAGATAATTACCTCATCTTTACAGACTATTTAAATTAATAACTATACAAGCAATGAAAGAAATTCAGAATCTCCATTAGAAAGCCACCAGGCAAGTAGGCAAAACTTTAAAAAGAAAATTGGCTTTCTGCATTGCTCAAATTGCTACCTCCCTTAAAAATATATTTCAAAATCTTGGTGGAAGTTTTGAATAACAGATCATGGAATTTTTCCATAAGCAGTGATCACTGTGCTAGCTTCAAACTGTACCCCAAAATTTTTTATTCCTCCCTTTATTTAATAGTTCTCTTCTTGAGCATGGGCTGGATGTGTAAGTGACTCCCTCCTACCTACTGGGGTACGGAAAGAGATAACATTTGCTCTGCAGTGTAAAACCACATTAACAAATTATCTCTGTTAACACCACTGGCAGTAAGTCCTGTTAATTTTATGGACTTCCTAATCTGATATGAGAACAAGAGTACTTCACCTCGGTCGGTGGTACTCTTACCTGTCACTCCCATCTAATCGGGAAAAAATACCAGACAAACCCAAATAGAGAAATATTCCAGAAAATGCCTCACTAGTACTTTTCAAAAATGCCAAGGTCAGAGAAGTCTTATGAAATTGCCAAAGACTGATGGCGGCTAAAGACATAGGACAGTTAAATGCAACAGGGATCTTGGATTTGCTTCTGGGACAGAAGATTACTAGAACACACTAGAAATGCAAGCTGTGGCGTTCAGGTCAGCTTGGGCCGTGTTCATTTCTTGGTTCTGACCATTGCCTGACTGTAATATTCACTTTGCTAGATTATGAGTTATTTTTCATCCCTTCTTGCTTCTCGGCTCAGAAAGAATTCACCTGGGAGTAGCGTGAAGGTAAGTGTTTACAAGTGGAAAGGAAAACTTTTGACAGTATGTTCTCGCACACAAGAACATGTGTCTCCAGGAAGGGGTGAGAAAGGCCGCTTGGGCTCAGACTTGGATCTTCTATGCCTCCATCCTAGACTGGTCTCCTCCCACCTCCACTTCCAAGCCTTATACCACAGGCACGGCTGAGGTTTGGTGGGTTTTACTGCATGGCGATGCGGTATAACTGGCTCTTACTGAGCACAAGTTTCCCGTAGCCTTCTAGCACACGCCTTATCTCTTAGGAAACCCCCTTTGCTGCTGGGCTTGATTTCCTGTACTCTGGTGGTTGGTGGGCCATTTGGATGGGCAACCCCTTTTTTCTAAGCTTCTTTCCTATCAATTTTTAAACTAATTTTATTGGGGGCTCTTACAGCTCAAAACAATTCATACATCAGTGTTATCAATCACCTTGTACATATGCTACCATCACCATTTTTAAAGCGTTTTCCTTCCACTTGAGTCCTTGGTACTAGCTCCTCTTTTTTTCCCCTCCCTTCCTCACCTCACCCCACCCTCTCATACCATCCACTCTATCCCTTCACCCACATTTCTGTTATTCATCCCTCTGGGATTGGAGGCTATATATTAATCATTGCCATCAGTTTCTCTTTCTTGATACCCTCACGGTATCACTACTACCATTATTGCTCCTGAAGGGTTTATCTGTCCTGGATTCTGTGTGTTGAGACATCTTATCTGTACCAATTATCTAGCCAGATTTGTAAAGTAGAACTGGGATCAGTAGACCTGGGATCGTGAAAGGGGAGGGGGGAGGGAGAGGAGCATTATGGAATTAGAAGAGTGTTGTGTTTCATTGGTGCTATACTGCTATAGACTCTTAGTCTATCATTTTTAAGGGACATTAACTGGACAACATATGAGGATTCTCTGTACTACCTTTGTAATTCTTCTGGGTCGAAGTTTTTGTTCCTGGCTTTCAATCGACATTTTCTTTTCCCTACAAATGCAGTCAGTCACCAATTGCAGACCACAGAATCACCAAATCATCGTGACTCTGTTCCCTGAATCTCCCAATAATCTATCCACTTCCTCCCTTTCTACTTTTACTACCATAATGGACTAAATAGGCCAAAACAACTTATCACAAGAATAATAGGAAATATTATTCTTTACATATAGCATAAATATTTTCACGCTTTCAGTGTTTGATTCCATCAGCATTGTTTTTAAGATTCTAGCCTATCCATAAGACAGAAAAGAAGATGTTATAAGGATTGGAGAAAGAAATGAAATGGCTGGCAGTCACAGATTATATGACTGTCTACCTCTATAAAGTTGATCTATGAGAATCTATAAACCATCTAAACTAATTAGATTAATATACAAAAATCAAACCTTATGCAACTCATCAAGTTTTTAAAAATAACATTTGCCCAGCTATCAAAAGACCTGAAGGTGAATAAGTGGCCATCTAGCTAAGAAACAAGCCCACATGGAAGAAGCACAACACTAGGTGTCAAAGGGATCCAGTATCAAACATCAAAGACCTAAAAAATATACCATTATGAATGAGGGGGAGTTCAGACTGGGGACCAAAGCCCATCAATAAGTGAAGAGACATCCTCTTACAGAGGGGTTGTAGCGAGGAGATGAGCCAGTCTAGGTGCAGTGTAGTAGCAATGAAATGTTCTCAAATGCTCCCTCCCACTGACTATCATTATCCCAATTCTGCCAGACAGATTTGGCTACACAAGGGGATACACATTGGAGTTGAAAACGTGGAAATTTAGGATAGATATTCCCTTAAGACTAGTGGGGAGTGGTGACACTGGGAGGGTGGAGGGATGGTGGAGTAGAAAGAGAGAACAAATTTCTCAGACCTCCTCTCTGGGGTGTGGACAACGCGGGGGTAGGGAAGAATGAGTGAAGTGACACATTAGACAGTGTAGGATATGAAGAGGTAATAACAATTTGTAAGTTATTGGAAGTTCATGGGGGAGGAGATGGGGGAGTGGGGAAATATGGGGATTTGGAATTAAAAGAGGAAAGAGCAAATTAGAGGAAAAAGGGGAAGAGGAGCTCATGCTGGAGGGGCTCAAATAGATAATGTAGATGATGTGGCAACATGTGTACAAATATGCTTAATAAAAAATAACATTCGCAATAGCATCAAAATAATATATTTAATAAATCCAAGATAAATAGAACACGCATAGATTAAAATAATAAAAATTCATGAAGAACATAGAAGACCTGAATATTGACACTATAATCCATATTGATAAATGGGGTCACAGATATACAAGTTCCTTCCATGAAATATGCTCACCGTCTTCTTCTTCTGCAAAGTCACAACTTGGGTGGTGGTGGTGGTCGTATGCAAATGTGTTTTACTAGATTTTCTTACATGTAGGTACGATTTGTTGTAAGTTCTAGGGAGCAAGAGGTAAGTAAAAGTCTAGGATCGTTTCCTTTTTGTTGTTCTTCTTGTTTGAGTTGTTTGTCTTGCCTTTCTTGGGCGGGTGTCGCAGCTTCTTCTTCCATTTCCTGATCGGAAGCAACCATGACACCAGGAGGGGCCGCAGCCATCTTTCAACAAGGAAGCAATAAACATGAAAATGAAGATCAATAAGCTGCAAATAGAAGAATCCCAAGATTATTCCTGATGGGATCCATCACAGTGTCACTGCAGTCATGGTGAGTTGCTCACTTCCAGACTGCACGTCAAATGAGGACATAGAGCCCCTTTCTCTCACATGCACTCAAACACTGCTCAGTGTTACACTTGGGAATAGTCAATGTTTGTTTGTTTGTGTCTTAATAAATAATTTTATTTGGGGCTCATACAACTCTTGTCATGATCAATATATACATCAATTGTATGCAGACCACATTTGCACATTTGTTGCCATCATCATTGTCAAAACATCCTCCTTCTGCTTAGGCTCCCAGTATCAGCTCCCCATATTTCCCCTCCCTCCTCAATCCCCTATGAGCCCCTAATAATTTACAAATTATTATTTTGTCATATCACCGACTGTCCAATGTGTCCCTTCACCCACTACCCTCTTGTCCATACCTCAGAGAGGAGGTTATGTGTAGATCCCTGAGATTGGTTCCCCCTTTCTATTCCACCTTCCCTCCACCCTCCAGTATCACCACTCTCACCACTGGTCCTGAAGGGATCATCTGCCCTGAATTCCCCATGTTTCCAACTCCAGTGTACATCCCCTGGCCTAGTTGGATTTGCAAGGTAGAATTGGGATCATGAGAGTGGGTGGGAGGAAACACTTAAGAACTAAAGGAAAGTTGCATATTTCATTGTTGCTACACTGTACCTTGACTGACTCATCTCCTCCCTGTGACCCCTCTGTAAGGGGATGTTGCTTCACCTACTGATGGGCTTTGGGCCCCCACTCTGTACTCCCCCTCATTTACAATGATATAATTTTTACTTCTCTGGTGCCTGACACCTGATCCCTTCAACACCTCGTCATCACACAGGCTGGTGTGCTTCTGCCAAGTGGGAAATACTCAGTGTTTTAAAGAGGACAATTCTCCCCAAGGTAGTGTCTGGTTAATAGATATCGCTGCCGTGTGTGAGGTACGGGAAATGACTAACAGGAAGCCACCACAGCCAGTTCTGGTCTCTCTTCTAAGACAGACCCAGACACCTGGAGACTGCTAGCTTTGCTCACAGCTCGTCCTCTTCCAGCCACTCCAGCACTTACGGAGGTATTGATTTACAGTGCACGGGATCGCCTTCCTCACCCAGGGCCTCGTTTCTCAGAACCTCTCTCCCTCCCAAGACCCTCACACGCACCCATGCTCTGAATTCTCACGGATTCAGAGTGGACTTCGCCAGCACTGATCCCGCACCTGAACAGAATCCATGCTCAGACTGTCTGTGAGAGTGGGCTGAGGCTAGAGGGGAGACTGACTACGTTTGGGTAACTGAAAAGGAAAAAGGGGGCTGAGTTTCGTGGAAATAACCTCCAGACTTTGGTCACCATCTGCTAAATGATTCCACAGGCTTCCTTCCCACCCACCTTTGTGATCACACTCGGGGCACGGAGGTGAGCAATTCATTCCAGGCACATTGCCTACCGCACTGCGTCTTGGTTGGGCCCTGCCAAGAGCCCCCTGTATTTTGCTGGTCCCTGCCTGCATCGTTTATTGTAGACATCTCTAATTCCAGATCCCTCCGACGCTAACCTATACTCTTCGCCTCCTGCTGGGTCATTACTGAAAGCAGAGTTAGATGCTCCAATGAGCAGATTAAGCACATGCTTACCCAGGCTGACTTACTAATCTGTAGTCAACAATTTGACTTTTCCCCCCACTGCATCACAGATTCTACTTCTAAGTATCATTGACATCTGTCTCTCGCCCTACAGAATCCAAGGCTATGTTCAACTTTATAAATCCTGACAAGGACAGAGTGCCCAGCAAGCAAGGTAAGCACGAGTTTACTAATCCAGTGTGAACACATTCACATGGCTTTCACCTGAAATTGCTCTCTACAAATTAGCGAGGAAGCGCAAGTAAACCCATGTTATCTGGAACCCCAAATGGTGCTTCTTGGGTGCTCGTTGGGAGTCCTGGGGCAGCTCCTCGAGGTTCTAGCTTTTCCCTCCTCTTGCTCGGACGCACCTGCTTTCCTGCACCACAGGCTCCAACACTAGAGGAACACCCTGTAGGTATATCTGTGCTCCCCTCCTTCCTTGTCTCGTGAATGATCCATCACCTTCTCTAATGTCCCCTGAATCAGCACAAGGCACCAAAGGGTGACTGCTAGACAGGAGAAGACCAGAAAGGATGTGGTGCTGCCTTTGAGAAGCCCTAAAAACACCCAAACTTCTGGGGTCACCTGCCTAAACTGCATCACTACTTCTCCCCCATCCCTTGACAATGCACTCGGGCATTTCAGCCACAAAACAGGGTTGCTTTGTGCCTGGGGAATCTCCTAGATGTTTTTAGTGAACAGAATATTCTTTTCGATCTCTCACTCACTCACTCTCACTCTCCCCCTCCCTCCCTCCCTCCCTCTCCATCTTCATCTTTTCCTGAGTCAAGGCTCCTTGTCCTCCACTTCGAATGTCGCAACCTGCAGCAGAAGTCTGCTCTCCAATATGAGATGAGGAACGGCTCTCATGTCTTTTTCGGTTTCTGGAGAGGTGAGGTACCATGCCAGGCGGGGTTCTAGAGAAACAATAAGGAATTGGAATCTCGCTCCTCCCCACTCTGCTGCTGTCTAATGCAGCTCTCCTAAGAAACCCTGATTGCTCTCAGCTCTCTCTCTCTCTCTCTCCCTCTCTCTCTCTCTCTTTCTCTCTGTCTGTCTGTGAAACCATGATGTGGTTTCACTAAATATTTCCTCCAGTCCTGGCTTTTTCAAGCTTCCACGCACCAATCAAAGAAGCATTTCTCAAGCACCCATTTTGTTATAGAGTTCCTGAGGGAAATTCCATCGTCCTTTAATTCCATTTTCCACAAACATTTGGAAGTCCTCTCACATGACATAGTTTGGGTCTAAGCAAGATGCATTCGGTCACAGATAAAGATAAGATTGTAGAGGGGTGTTTAGTGGGTATGTTCATAACAGCGAAAAATGAGGATCATCCAAATGCCTCCAAATAAAAAATTACCTAAATAAGCCAAGGGTCATCGACATGATGGGAGCATGTCACAGAGCAGCAGAGCAATCATGGGGTAGAAAGGTGGTTCTCACAGCATCTGAGGATTACCCACGCAGAGACACCCCCCACACACACACAAACACCCCCCCCACACACACACACCCTTCCCCTAAAACGTGTTAAAAACATTGATTTCTGGGCATGGGTCCAAAGTCCTGAATCCACATCTCTGGAATCCTTATTTGAACGTGACTTGAAGATGGCAAGTCAGGGGTTTGGGGAGAGGCCTGCGATACTTACCGCACATCACCCATTCAGACGGCAAGCATGCACGTGCAGTTTGTTCTGTAGAGCAGGGGCCACCGTGTCTTAGTCAATGAAAGCCAGGGCGCAGAAAAAAGTGGCCACAGAATCTGGTTTTTCGAAGCAGACTAGATAGAGGGACTTACAGATTGATATGCCTGAAAGGCAACATGACCAAGTAACCATGGCAAGAGGGAGTTTATCAAACCCTATTTTCCTCTTTTGCTTGTTGAGTCATTGTGTGTGATTTCTAAATGTCCAAAATAAGCTTCCACTGCATGAGATTTTAGGAATCAAAGGTTATGAATTTGTTTGTATGAAGTATGAGGTTACTTCCCAATGTTCATGGGGGGAGAGGGGAAAATAGAATTGAAAATTAACTGAATTTTTCCAGAAACTTTTTGAAGACCCCCCTGCATAGAGAGGAGGAAAATTATACAGGACTTTTTACTTACAACAGATTAAAAATAAATTCTTAATAATCTAACGAAACACACACAAACTTGAGATGCCTGTAGTACAAAATGACATCTTTAAATAAAGAATTAGGAAAAAGAACATTGTCCTGGTGGTTCCGGTGGTTCCGCACTGGTGGTTCCTGGTGGTTCCGCACTGGGCTACTGACTGCAGGGTCCACAGTCCCGAACCCCCAGCTGCTCCGGGAGAAAGATGAGGCCCTAAAATGGTAATGGATGAATTGAAGCAAAATGTTTATGAACTGGGGGTTGTGAACCTGATCATCTGCTCTCTAAGCCTTCACCTGATTCACATTAAAATGTAAAAAAAAAAAAAAAAAGAAAGAAAGAAAGACTTTTTAGCCTCACAAACTATATATAACAGAGTTCCTATGAGTCAGAATCCCTTTGATGGCCATGGGTGGGTATAGAATATAGATATTAATATAAAACAAAGTCAGCATTAAAGCTTATAAGCAAGCATCCATCACCCCTACACTTCTATATTATTTCTAAAGGGAGCTACACCTTTGGTTCTTCCACCCTCAAGTGATCAATCAGTAGACAGGGAAGGGAAGGAAAAGGGAGAAGTCAAGTATTACTTCAAATTCCTGTTTTGGAAAACC
>PVJH01008497.1:0-84865 GCA_004026705.1 Nesogale talazaci | reverse complement strand
GTTTTCTTTAAGGGCTCCTGTAAAGAAGTACTGTCTTGGAAATTCCACATACACTCTCTATGAGTTGGAATTATCTCAATGGCAATGGGTTTATTGGTCTGGTTTAACATGGGTGAGGAAGTCCTAGTGCAGCAAGTTAAACAATGTGCTGCAAGTCAAAAGATGCAGTGTTCAATCCCCACTTGCTGCTTTGTGAGAGAATAAGGAGGCAATTTGCTTCCATAAGAATTTACAACCTGAAATATCCTCTGAAAGAGCCCTACTTTGTCCTACGGAGCCAATATGAATTGAAATTACTCAATTGCTGGGGGTTTGACTTAAGATGTGTCAGTCATTCTGTTAAGTATTTTAAAATATTAATTTATCTTCTTATTAACCAATGTAGTTGTGTCAGGCAGGGTTCTCTTAGAGAAATAAAAATCAGAACACGAGTAATTATTTTTATATATTTATATATAGAGAAATGTATATAAGATAAGAAAGAAACACTTAACTATCTATAAAGCAGTACAGATTGCTCGGTGCAACTCACTTGCATGAGGCAGCTAGAAAACTGGCAGTCCTTTAAGTCTTGAGGGCCACTGAGTAATCCTCTGTAGAGCAATTCAGGCTCTCTAGTCACAGGCAGCAAACAGCAGAGCAGGTCGCCAACAGTCAGCCAGATGACAGAGTCTAACAGTCCCCAGCTCAAGAGATGTATATCCCAGGAGCATGACGAAGTAGGGTTTGAAGGAACCTCAACTCACAGCAACACAGTCCACAATTAGGTGTCCCATGGGTAATGTTGCTTGGAGGTCGAGGCACAGGATGAACAAGGCAGCTGTCTGGTCCGAAGATCTGGAAGCAAGAGAGAGGGTGGGACTCGCTGAGCCCTTCCTATCTCTGCCTTTCAGTTTATCCCGTGTGTTCATTGGCTGTGCCGTCACAACAGACCCACCAATCTTCTGTGGCCATGTTGGCATAACAAACCTACCCATCACAGTAGTAGATTTCATTATTATTATCCATTGCAGATGAAAAACTGAGGGAGAGAGATTAACAAATTTCCAAGGTCATGAAGCTCACTCTGTCATAATGTCAGTTCTGACTCACAGCAAACCTATAGACAGAACAGAACTGCTGCAGTACAGTGAGGAGTTTGATGTGCTGATCTTGTGTCTAGAAGTTCAATGTGTAACCAGTATGCCACCAGCAAGTGGGAAAATTTGAATTTTCTCCATGAAACTATAGGCATCAGTTTATATCTCAATTGAAAAAGAAAAAAAAAAGGAAAACCTACCTTACAGAGGTGTGAAGATTTAGTAATTTAATTTTTATAGCATTTCCTATAGTAACTAAGAGAAATGTATTTGCTAATAGTAGTGGTAAATAACTATTTAATGAATGCATTTTAATATAGTAGATTGTCTTCACCATAGTGAATGAAACTAAAAACATAACAAAAGAATAATTATGTGCCACTTAGTAGGCCATTGTGCTGAAAAAAAGAATAACTTTTTCTTGATAGATATTTTAGGTAATTACCTCTAATAAGCTCCCTAGATGGATATTATTGTGTTACATATATGTCAGATCATTATCAATAGAAAATATATTAACATATTATCCCTATTATTCTGGAGTGCAGAGTGTCGAGAGCCAAGGTTGTAAACAATATCTGAGCCTGTCCAGTAGACTTTAGAATGAGCTCCAAGAGGGAATAGTAAATTGCCCGTGGAAGCAAAAGCAATTAGTCACCCATCATGTGGTTATTGATCTTCCTGTCCTTTTTGTTATTGGCACTTGAGAGGCAAGATAGAAGCTTCTAATTCAGCACATCACATTTTAGAGTAAATATTAATAAACTTTTAACATAGGGACAACTTTTTATGAGATAATACAGAGTGAAGGACTTTGACCCCTGCAAAAGGAAAATAATTGTCAAATTCAGATGACACCTTACAATGATGGGTAATGTAAAAAGCAAATAAAAAGTTGACATAAAGTAAAAATAACACTAAACATTTCACTCAATTTTGTTTTGTTTTTTGTTTTTTGGGGGGCATCACTGCCCACAGGTGGTGGAAGTAGGAGGCCCAGCCTTTGCTCTATGAAGCTGGAATTGAACCTTCAACCCAGTGGGCGGCAGTCCCACGCACAGCCACTATGCCACCGGGGCTCAGCCCTTCATTTCACTCAATTTTAAAAGACCTTTTAGTCACTATTTTCTACTGAGGTTTAAAAACAGAGTTCCTTTTATTTTTTTATTTTTCGCACCACTGCCTGATGGGAGTAGGAAGTCCAACCTTGCTCCTGGAGAGCTGCTGCTGGATTTGAACCATTAACCTTGTGGGCTGCAGTCCTGCACACAACCACTGCACAACCAGGGCTCAGCTCAGAGATCCTTTCATTAAAAAACTCAGAGTCTAGATTCTATACCTTGTGCATTTTGAGACAAGTATCTAAACTCAGTCATATTTTTACTCAAATTTATAATAAGGAAAATAAAACTGTAGAGTTATATTCTTACTGAAATTCATAATGAGGAAAACAAAACAACTCAAAATAAGATGATAAGTCTGATTTTGTTTTTGCTTGTGAAGTCTCTTTAGAAGTTAAATGAATTAGAAGCACTGTGTTAGTTTGGATAGGCTAGAGAAACAAATACATGTACACAGATATGTGTATAAGAAAGAGCTGTAAATACAAGAGCAGTTGAATATTGAGAAAAGATTCCAGCCCTATCCAGTTCCAGTCCATAAGTCCAATATTAGCCCATATATCTGATAATCAATCTACAAAGACCTGTCAGACTCATGAAATACATGCAATGATGATGAATGCAGGACAGTGGGTGGGACAACTTGTGGACCCAGCGGTGGTAAAGGTATCTAAGTGCTGGCAGGGGTCTCCACCTGCTTCCTTCAGCATCCTGCTCAATCAGTGTAACACCATGTGTCTTGTCAGTAGAGTGTCCCAGAGAGAGAGAGAGAGAGAGAGAGAGAGAGAATGTGTGTGTCCTGCCTCCATGGAACAATTTATCTTCTTAGTGCCTCCAAATGAAGTCATCAAACTACTACCTGATTGACAGACTAGACTTTACCCATTAACCCTGATTCATCAAATTCACCCCAGATTATGTAATTCCCACAAGAACTTATGTGATTTGTTTTGATTCTAACTCACAGAGACCTATAAGACAGGACTCTTCCGTAGGGCTTCTGAAACTGTTAACCTCTATGCTAGCAGGCAGCTGTGGAGTTAGAACTGCCAAACAAGATAGCAATCAAATGCATATTTCACTGATGTACCAGGGCTCCCTCCATACAGAACAGGGGTCAGAAAAATAAGGCTTACAGCATTTTTTATAAAAATGTTTTATATTGCTGAGCCCCGGTGACATATTGCTTCTGTGCGGGACTGCGGCCCACTGGGTTGTTGGTTCAAATCCAGCAGCAGCTCTCCAGAAGCAAGGTTGGGCCTCCTACTTCCACCAGAGGGCAGTGATACCCCCCTCAAAAATGTTTTATATAGTATGTGAATTATATATCAATAATACTTATATTAACACAGCCACACACATTTGTTTATGTGTAGTATAAGGCTATAAACATATGAATTATCAAAGAGTAAAGCATAATTTTTATATTGGAGGAATATTTTTATACTGATCATTTGTTAAAAGATGTGTATGTCTGTGTATATATATGTATATATCTGTGTGTGTGTGGCAGGGTTATATGTATATATTTTTTTCTAAAAGAACTATCCTTGGTTTTGGGGGGCAAACATAGTTAAACATTCAACTATTTTCCAAACGATTGTTGGTTCAAAGTCACCCAGTGGCACCTCAGAGACAGGCTTGTGTTAAATGCTACTGAAAGTTCACAGTCTGAAAATTCTATGTAGCAATTTTGCTCTGCACACAAAGGGGAGTCCTTTGTAGAAAATGGCTCCACAGCATCTAACACTATTAGTGTTTGACTGCATAACTGGTATAGCTAATTAACATTAAAAATATCACAAAGAATCCACCAAGGTCTTTCTTTCTTCTAATTCCTAACAGTGCTCCTGCCACAATGAGCTTAACCCTAGACTATTCGTAGGGCAACCTGCTCCTGCGCTAGACTTTTGTACTTTGACCCTGGTTGGAAATAATCTACTCCTGCATGACACTATTTTCATTACTAGGGTCTCACCTCAAACAACCTCATTGTAAAGGATTTCTTGACTCCCTGTCCAATGTGCCATTTCCTCCCAACAGTTACTTTTAAATACCTTACTCATTTCACCCAGCCTTTGGGATTTTTCATTACCAGAAATCATCTGATTTAGTTACATTTCATTTCTGTTAGTTTATTATATTCAAACTCTATGGGAGCAAGAGATATGATTGCCCACTTTGGAGTACTCAGTCAGTGCAAATCTTTAAAAAATTTGGCAGCTAACTGAAAAACTTGAGATTCGAGTGCACTGTGATATACCAGAGGGATAAGCCCAGGCAATGTACTTCACGAAAATCACCCACAAAATACCCACACATGGAGTCCAGTTGAGTTGGAATGGATCTGAAGTCAAATAGTGTCTATTCCCATTGCACACTGCAGTATCTGGCACACAGTAGAGAGTTGTTTAATAGATAGTTTGAAGGGAGAGATGTATGGTTTAATGAAGCAAAAAGTTAGCTTGATATATATATATCTCCACCCCAAACTTTAGAATTCCAAATGTAATGGAAAATCAGTTCATGTGAGCCATGGGAGATCAGAGAAGGAGAGATATGTGGATTGGAATAGACAGGAAACACTGTGCTGAGGAAGAATTAAAAATTCAGGTATAATTAGTCTTTTTTGTGTGTGAGTGTGTGGCTTTTCCTCTGGCTCCTCCAGGACTCAGGGTCTATCAGCATGTTGCCATTTTGTCTTGTCAGTAGAGCATCTCCCAGAAACTGAGCTGATCTAGCTACTCATTTAGTCATGGTGAAGTAAAAGAATGTGTAAATTCCAGACGAGGATTTGTACTTATAAAAAATGAGATGAGGGCTGAGTCCCGTTGGCGTAAGTGGTTGAGTGCAGGACTGCGGCCCGCGGGCTTGGCAGTTCAAATCCAGCGGTGGCTCTCAGGAGCAGCACTGGATAGCTCCCATGACCACCAGAGGACAGTGATGCAAACAAAACAAAACAAACAAGCAAAAAACGAGACGAAAAAGAAAGAACTTCTGGAGTCTACCCAGATATGAAATTTGCAGAAATAAAAAAGTGTTATTGTTTATAATAACAGAAGTAACAAGGTGACTAAGAGCGCATTGCACAAGGAAGAAAGACTATTTAAAACCAAATTACCTTAGCACTCCAAATGCTTTAGTGGAATCAAAAGGGGAGATGAGGAAATAGTCTATTTCAAAGATCAAAATGTAGGTACTTATAGATGAGTGCTAAGATCCCTACAGGTGGAGAAATGCAAGGATTGGATTTTTTTTTTTTTTTTAAGAATTGGATCTTTAATATGAAAGGTATTTTCTTTTTCAAAGCTCCACTCAAGTGTGGAATTCATTAATGAGAATGGATCTATGAACTGTGGAGTTTTTCTTAGACAGGTATACTATAAGAGGCCTACTTGCCATCAATGGCAGCTAATATAGAAGTCTGTTATTATAAATCATGTCAAAGCTCTAGAGATTCCTAGGTTAGTTCTTATTTAGAGAGGGAATCATTTTCATTCTTTTTTTTCTGATTGTTTTTGTTTTTGTTTTGGGTGGCATCACTGCCCTCTGGTGGTGGGAGTAGGAGGCCCAGCCTTTGCTTCTGTGGAGCTGGAATTGAAACTCCATCCTAGTGGGCCGCAGTCCCGCGCACAACTACTTCGCCACTGGGGCTCAGCCCAGTTTTCATTCTTATTAGTTCTTCTGTCCTGTTTTGTGATTTGAGGGAACACATACCCAAAATGACACATGATGCCACCCCTGTAATTTGTAACAGATGGAATCATTGTGATCCTTAGGATTTTTTGAACTAAATTGCTAGCTTTTATTTCTAGTCAGACTTAGTCTGCATGCTCCCTCAAAACTTATTCAGTATCATAGCAGCACTGATCAATAGTTGGTGACTGAAAAAGAGCTACATTGGCTGTAAATGGAACCCTGGCCTTTTAGCAGGAAGGACAATGTTGAATATTGTGTTCTTTGAGCTATAGTTCCCTTGAGTAATAGATAACAGACCCTAAGAACTTTCAGTGAATCAAGAAGGATGCAGAGAACTTTTATTATAAAGCTTCATTTGATCCTCATAATTATTTTTTGAGGTAAAAATGATTAGCTCCATTATAAAAATAAGAAGTTTGGAGTTGAGAGAGGTTAAATAACATGCTCAGGGTGAAACCATTGAGATATCAGAATAAAACTAGTCTATTTAATTTTAAAGCCTTTGATTATGCTTACACTCTCAGGATAAGTCAACATTGACCATTTTGCTTCTTACACTCTGGATTATTCAGTACACACACACATACACACACACACACACACATACACCCCACTATTTCATAATGATATGTCCTTTAGGGTTGCTCAGTGTTCTGTTCTGACTGGTCTAATCTAATATCTTAGTCAGCAATAAGTTTTTTTCATCAATAAAATTTAAGTATAGTTCTGCTTAAATTTTATTCAGTATGTATTTTACCATCTTTCTAAAAGCTAGAGTAGTAAATACTATTTCTAGTTGAAAATTAGATGAGCTGTTTAAATAAAAATATACACATTTCAATTTCTAATAAGTTAGTATTTTATTCTCTGAAGCTGAGCAGGGAAGAGGAATATTAACTTGTTTTTTCACTTATATTTCATGAATTAAGTATTAATCATACTGGAGCTCTTAATGTTGGTCAAGTATCATATAAAATACTGTAGAATAAGGAGGAAAAAAAGCAAAGGGCTCTGGTGTGCAAGAACTTCATAGTCTTCCATTTCTCTGTTACATGATGTTTAGCATAAACAGAGAGACTGATCAATAGTAATGGACTGATAGTATCCTACTGTGCAAAACAGGAGGTCAGGAAATAATAACAAATATAAGAGCGTTGCTTTTGAATAGTTGTGAGGCAGTTAATCGAAACACTTGGTCAGAGTAGAACATTTTTCACTGATTTACATATTCCTTTGACATTTTCCTTTTAGTCTGAAACATATAAGAAGTACAATACCACCTTTTTTATAGAGAGCCAAGGTCTATTCTTTGTTAATGAACCATCTAGTCTTTGTTTTATCTTGCTTTTATACACCACACTCCTAGTGGACTACTGTATTTTTCATTTCTATATTGAGTAATAAGAAATCAAAAGTATTTGATATATACATAAACATGTACACACATGTAGAAACCTTGCCATATATACTTTAACAATTGCCTCCTTATTAGCAACTCTTCTTTATCAGCTCTTCCCAAAACATTCAAGTCAGTTTTCACAGAAACACACCTATAGTTTTGCAAGATTATTCATGAGCTTCAATTATATTTAATTAAGTTATGCAATTGTAATAACAATTAAATAGCATAAACTGGTTTGGGAACAAATGTCATAACAAACTCTTGGTAAATTTTCAATTTAACTGGTGAGAATAAAAGTGTGTGAGTTACTTTCAGTCTACTTCCAGATGTTCAAATTTGGTGTTATTTGTGACTGACTAATGAATCTGTTTTTCCCCCAAACTGAAAGCTTCTCTGAATTTAGGGTTTTCAGTATTGAAACCAGTGAAGTGTTGGTAAGTCATACTGGCTAATTACCTTAAGTGTCAATAGAGGATCCCTGTATACAGTCAGAAGTTCAAAATCACTAGCTTCTCTGTGGGAGAAAAATGAAACTTTCTCCGAGTTGTAGAAATCCACATGAAAGGTGATAGTGGGTTATTATACATTTGAACTCACTTAGTGGCGGTGAGTTTGTTGTTGGGGTTCATATCTATCAGTGACTGTGCTTTGTCAGAGAGCTGTATGGGATTGTTGAGTCTGGCAAGTCCATCCATGAGGTTAAGGGTATGCAGACTCAGGTATACAGTCATCCTGTGGTAAACAGAGTCAGGCAGCTTTGGCGTCCCTACCCAGTACATACTTATATCCACCTACCTGAATTTAGTAAGAAGTTGTTATCTGTACACCTGGAGTCACTCCAACTATGTCTATGCCTTGGTAGTTGGGCTACACTAACTCTTAGGCCCACAGAGAAAAGAAAGTTGCAGCTCCTTAAAGTCTGAATAAGTTTGTTTTCTCTCCTATGAAAAATATCTCAATAGGATGATTGTCAGAAGCACTGACATTTTCTTCCTAAAGACACCTCACTCATCCCTATAGTATCCTCTGGCTTATGTCCCCAATAAAATAATCAAATAATATGATACCTATACTTCCCCCAAATCATCTTTGACAAAATGTGCATCATTTAGGAAGGGTGGAACTGTGGTAGATACAATCTAGTGTCTATTAAATGTTCACTCATTAAAGGAAAAAAGTCCCATAACTCATCCTCCCATTTTCACATGTGCGACACTGGTTTTCTGAGAACAAGAGACCGATTAGAATGACTATGTACTCTGATTTTTTACAGAGCCCTGGAGGCACAGTGAGGTATGTATTGGGCTACTAATCCCAAGGTAAGCAGTTGACATCCTCCAGCCAAAATGTGGGAGAAAGATGAGGCTGCCTGTCCCCATAATGATGTACAGACTTCAAAATACTAGGGAACAGTTCAATTTTGTCTACTATGACTTGGAATTGATTTCATGGTAATAGGTTTGCTTGATATTTATGCCACTTTCCTTTCTCTTGTGAGGTTTTAACTGGAAGTTTTTGAAAAATAGTAATACTCCTAACAATTTGAAGTCAACATGTTTTCCACCAACTTTCAAAAGTAAACTAAATGTTCAAGATTTGCCTTCATAATTGCACATGCTTTATGTGTCTTATGATGACTGCACAGACATAAGCACCCTTCCAAACCTGAAATCAGTGGAAAAGGTAAGGTGATGAATTGCTAAGAATATCCTTCTTTGAGTTAATCAAATGGTGTAAGTTTTCATTCATTATTCAGTTGATTTAGCTGCTGAAATTATAAGAAGTTCCTATCAAGGACTGTCTTGCTATTCAGAGAAATCAAATAAGAAACCGCCCAAGAGGGATCTTTTTAATTTTAATAACCATAATTCATTGAGTCAGGTCTTGGTGAGCTGTGATGAATGTGTTGGGAAAAGTCAGTGGTATGACTCAATGGGAGAAAGATAAGACCATCTGCATCTGTGAAAATTTGTAGTCTTGAAAACTCTATGGGGCATTTTTACTCTGTCCTACCTGGTTGTTCTGGGTAGGAATTGACTTGACAGCAATGGCCTTGATTTGGTTTATGAATCAAGTCTTAATTTGAAGTCTTTTAAAAAGAATCTATGCAAAATGATCTAATTATGTAGATTTGTATCTCTTCTGTGTAGAAGTCCACTTGTTGCAAAAAATTACATCAAACCTTGTGTTTTTAAAGTGTCCTTTTTCATAATTGGTCTTTTAAAATAGAAGATGAATGCAATATTTTTGTGTGCCTTGTGATACATGGCTTGTTTTGTTTATTTTTCAACAGTTGTGTGTTTTGCAAATTTGATGTCTAATAATGTCTCCCCATGCCTGATGTATTTGGTACTATGCTCAGCATTCCTATTACTAATTAAAGAAGAAATATCTCTCACTGAAAGATGACAATGTAAATAATATTGCCACACTCATGGAAAACTGAAGGTTCCTGTCACAAGATCTGGTTGGTTGATCAACTTTGCAGATACGCACTATGGAAAGAAAACCATAGACAATGCACTTTTACAGGGAGCATATGGGCAGACATTTACAAGATCCTTGGGGAGGGACTTCTGTTACCCAGATGGTTGCCAAGATTCCTGATCCTTGCACTCTGGAAATGAGACTGGGGGTTAATCAGATTAGTATGAATGATGATGTGGGAACTTCAATGTGTGATGCCTCCCTCGTTCATAGACAACTAATGAATATCTTCAGTATGGCCTGTCTCTTTTGGAAGAGTTTTAAGGTCATAGAGATGTCGGCCTACTGTTACCTGTAGAATATTCAGATAAAATGTGGACATTCATAGATCTTTTATTCCCAAGGAGCAACTTGTATTAGCAGGCAAAAATATAACCCAATAAGTACTCTCTAAGAAGATAGGGTTAGCTGAGCCCTGGAGGCATAGTGGTTACTTGCAGGACTGCAGCCCACAAGGTTGACAGTTCAAATCCAGCAGCAGCTCTCCAGGAGCAAGGCAGGGCTTCCTATTTCCACCAGGGCAGTGAATGCAAGAAAGAAAAAAAATATAGAGTTGTGATACTTTATCCCACATATATTTTTAAAAAATTGTATCTTATTCTACATCTGATATATATATATGAAAGAGCCAGCAGAAATGGAAATAAAACCATATCAGCAGCAGCAACAAGAAGAAAATATAAATAACAAAAAAACCAAGGTCCTGTTTCATCAAACTGTGTACATTAGAAAATAGGGTTGAAAAGTCTCTTGTGAAAACATCTTCTCAAGCTCTCTTCCTGACAGCTCTTCACAATGGAGGGTTCTGATAGAATTATGAACTAAAGTTTTGGATCTTTTACATCAAGCCTCATCCAGTTCTCTGGCAGTTCTCTGGCAGACTTCAAACCTACAGTGATCTTTAGTTCTGGCCTTGAATGCTCTTCTGGGATTCTTGTATGAGTGGAGTCCTTCCTCACAGTGAGATCCAAGACCTTTCCCTGAAACCAGGGCTTGATGCCCATAGAGCCACCTGTCTCCTAACAAACTAAATGAGATCACCAGCTCATTTGCATAAACCAGCAGATGGGAAAGAGTTGCTTTTGCTATCAATTTTGGCTAGATTTCAACCAATTACATGGGCTTAAAATGTTTAGTCTTTGATTGCCAAATTTGTAAGCTACCCTGTCCCCTAAGGCAGTTTTTCTAAAGAGGCTATCATAAGTACAAAACATGAATGATCTCTGTTTTGCATTAGCTACTATGTTCACTGAGACAGTCATACTTATGTCTCTTTCCCTTAAGCCTTTCTAATAGTCTGTTTTCCCAACATCATTTCTAACAGTTAGAATTGTGAATCCCCTGGAAAAATTTTAATTCTAAAACATGCAATCTAGAGATAGATCAATATGAATATAAATTACATTAATATCATATCAGTAAATGCATAACATAAAATAAAAAAGTCCTGGTGGTGCAGTGCTTAAACACGCAACTGCTAAACAAAGATGGGTAATTTGAAACCACCAGTTACTCCACAGGAGAAAGATGAGGGAATCTGCTTCCAGAAATATTTACAGCCTTTATAACCCTATTGGGCAGTTCTACTGTGACCAATGCAGTTTCTATGAGTTAGAGGCAACTCAATGTCCATGAGGCTTAATATATTAATATAATATAATATAATATAATATAATATAATATAATATAATATAATATAATATAACATATTATATTAACATATAATAGTATTAATATTAAAATATTCATTTTAGACAGTGTCTGGAACATAATAAATTTGCAATAGAGCACACTTCTTGGAATAGAAAAACAAAACACCTCACTGCCTTCTAATCAATTCTGACCCACAGTGATCCTATAGGATAGAATAGAATTGTCCCTGCGGGTTTGAGAGACTGTAACTGCTGGTGGGTTAGATCTTCTGACCTTGTGGTTTCCAGCGCAGCATGTAAACACTATGCCATAAGGGCTACTCCTAGAACAAAATAGGCCTGAAATAAAGTTTTGTTGAATGACTAAATTAAAAAATTAAGCTTTACTCTTCCAACATTTAAATATCCACTTTCACATTTTAATGGAAAGAAGCAAGAATTCTATGCACCATTTGAGGGTCTGTATTGAGAACAACAATCAATTATCCACCTCAATCAATATTTATGAAGTGTGTACTCCTGGGAAACACTCAAGAGTGGGTGGGGCTGTGTTTTTTTTCACATTTCTATCATCGCTTTTTAAGCAAGGTGTTTGATGTGACAGAATCTCAATAAATGATCTTAAATAAGCACAAAAGAAGTATAAGATTTGACCTTCCTTTCCAAAGAATTAAAATCTATAATTTGGTGACAGAATAGCTATCGTCAACATCCTGTGGATTGCTGTCTCCTACTCTGAAAGGTCTAAATGAATATCAATATACTATTTAATGAACCTGGTTTTTCCTTTTAAAAAATAGGGTAAGTTGATTGCTAGCATACTTCCCATTCAAAATGAAAAGATGTTTAATATATGGGTGTTTATATGATTTTATTTCAAGATAATGGCTTCATTTGGTTCAAAGAAGCACTGCTTCTCATCATGAGTTACTATGTAAAAGATGAAACAATTCATCTTTTGTCATTAAGCTGTGACATTTGCCTGCATGTGGCCAGAGTTCCAATGAGTTTGGCTTTGTCTAAGTCCCTGGGTCATTAGCTACATAATCCTAATTATTTTCAGCTGTGCAGATTGGTGTTATTTTTTCATCCATTTTCTTCTTCACCATATTTCTGCATTGATAGAAACCTTGAGAACACCACCTGGTACAACCTGTGCATGGGGCCAATCAATGAAAGGCACAAATGGAAGGATGCCCTGGATTCATTAGATGCCTCTGTATGTTGTACTTAGTCTCGCACCATTTCCTGCCCCTTCAGATTTTACGATAGGAAATTCAAGGGCTTCCCAATTCTGACTAAATAGCAGATCTGTGGTCCCTAATGCCAGTGACATCGAAGAACTGTCTCTCATGAAGAATTATACAAGTAAAACAAAAGAATGACACAGTGACACTAACAAGGCATAAATAAATATATTTGCAGAACATTACTACTACAACTGTATAAGGTAGCTGCCAAGTGAATATTAGCTTAACTGAAAAAAAAGTCACAGTACATGAATCAGACTATCCAGGCTATGTGATGTACCCTCCATATACTGCATTGACTTTAACTTACAAGCACACTTCTTTTATGTGCAAATAATACCCATCCTGGAGCAATGCTTCTCAGTAGAAATTGCATTGCAACCTATGGGAAGAAAAGGAATTAGGAATTCTACCTCTATTTTTCTTTAAATCTATGGACTACTTTCAGAAAAACTATTTGACTTAATAGAAGGGAAATTGAGATTTTGGTATTCTTAGCAGCTTTATTTAGAGTCACAAGAGTAGATGACATTGAAATAAAATTCAGGAGACATGGATCCTAGCTTATACTTTGTAATCTGTAGCATGATTATATAGCATGTGTGCCTCTGATTAGTCTTTCCTGGCCTTTGTTTCATTATCTGTAAAATGTTCCTCAAAATGTGGCTTATTGTGTTAGTCCAGGTAGACTAGAGGAACAAATTTCAAAGACATGCATATGGATATAAGGAATGGGTTTATATTCAAGAGGAACAGGACATTGAGAAATATCCCAGCCCAGTCCAGCTCAAAGTCCCAAGTCTGATATTAACCCATATGCCCGAAATCAGTCCATAAATTCTCCTTCCGATTTACAAAGTCACAGGTCGTGGATGCAGAGTCCCAGCACTGACAGAGGTCTCCCCATGGGTCCTTGCTTCCAGGGTTCAGGGTCCATCAACAGCATCCCATGGTGGCAGAAGCAACTCATCGCTGGCAGAGACCTCCATGTGGCTGCCCCAGCCTCAGAGGTCCAGCTCCATCAGGGCAAAGCCATGTGGTCTCTCCGCCGGCTACTCCAGCCTCCTGGACACTGCCATCCTGTGTTGTCTGTGATTAATCGTCTCCGAGACTAAGTCCCAACAACTGGGGAAGACAGCTTCTCATCTTTACAAGGGAAATATCATGAGATTTCCCTGAAGTCTCAGGAGAAAGCCATGCCCACATAAAGGCCTCATTGGCTACTCAATGACTATCTCCAAATTATCAGGCTAGACTCCACCCCTCCATTTCAATCATAAAATTAACATAAGCACATGACTGCCACACCTATGGTCACCTGTCTCAAAATCAAACTGTAATGCTCATTTAGGAATGATAATCTTAAGTTACTTCTACTTGGAGAAATACTGATATACTTAATGAGCTGATTGTGACTTATACTAAGATCCACAAAACCAGTTTCTGAATTTCAAATCATTGCAGGAAAAAAAAAGGAACAAACATATATCAAGTGAAAAAAAAGAGAGAGAGACTGACAATAACTAATCCTTGAAGCCTTGCAGGTGTAGTAGTTAAACGTTGGGCTAGCTCCAATGTCAGCAGTTAAAAACCACCAACCACTTCTTAGGAGAAAGAGAACCTTTCTACTGCCAAAGTGTTACAATTCCAGGAACTCACAACGGCAGTTCTCCTCTGGCTGTAAGGTAGCTAAGAATCAGGTGTCAAGGCAAGGGACCAAGTTTTCTAGCAAGATAGAACTTCTAGATAAAGCTGCTTTACTCGTGGTTGACCACACTGAGAAAAATCAAGCTGTAGGTCTGTCCACACAAGCCCAGACCTAGAGGGGATATAAGACCTCTACTATTGCAAAGCTGTAGTGGGACACCCTAATCAGCACCCTAATGTGGTGCCAGAGAAGGGCCTGTATGAAGCCAAGAATTATATACATTGAGGAATGCTGCAACAGCAGATACCTAGAGTTAAGACTGATTATGAGATTACTGTTTAGATGTTGTAAAATTTTCTTTCTTTTTTTTTTAAAGGGAGTGGTAGGCTGAATAAGTTTGGGAGCCTATGCTCCACAGTGAGCACAGTGAGCACAGTGGTGCCTAGAAGGGTAAATGGAACTCTCATACCTATCCTCAATGACAAAGGTGCACGGACAGAAAGATGGAGAAGCCATGTCAAAAGTGTGTCAATAAGCAATAAAAACACACATGGAACATTCCTTTTAAAAGAACCCCCAGGAAAGAAGCATAAGATATCAAGAACTATATGGAAATCTTGAAACCAAAAAATACTGGATAGAGTCAAGAGAAAAAAGAATCATAGAAATGAAAGACAAAAAGCAAACTCATTGCAATCAAGTCTATTTCAACTCGATTCCAACTCAGAGTGCCACTTCAGGAAAGAATAGACTTGTTAAGACCTTACTGCTTTTTTCAGGGCTACTTGAAGGATCAAGTACTTCAACCACTGTGCAATCAAGGCTTTTTTCTATCTGAATGGCAGAGAATGAAAAAAAATAGGAATAGAGCTTTGGAGGCCTACACTCTAAAAAAAAATTGGCATTAACTAGGAAAATTTAGATTTTCCAGGAAAAATCATTGTCCTGCAAAGAAGTGAAAAAGCAAGGTGTGATAGGTTTTAAATCAATGCTTACAAGCAATTAGTTTAAGAATAGGTTTGTGACAAAAGTCTAGCCAGTGAAGTTTGCAGAGATTTTGTGAAAATATCACTGTTCCTAAACAAGAGAATCTATCTTTTCCTTCTTCATATTCACCTCTTTGAAATACATTGGGGTTCCAACAGCTGGAGAATCCAACCAACACAGAAAGACAGTGGGCACAAAGACTTTAACTTTATCCCCTACAATTCCATTGACTTCTGTTCCTGAGAGATAACCTCTGAAGTCTTACCATTTCTCCAGTGATTGAAAGTTTGACAAGGTTTCCGGTTCCTTTGGATTCAAGATTCACCTGAAGACTAAGGCTTAAGAATACACTTCAAACAAAGATATCAGTGAACCTCTGAGTGAGCGGAGTGATCCCAGGAGCCCTGTGTACATTATAAGGCCCAAGAAAGGCCCTGGAAATGGGAGCTCCTCAAGCGTCCTGATTGGTGTTAGATATTGCTGTACCTGTGCGGGGAGCACATCACTCTTTGGAACATGAAAGCTCCACATGGGGAACCCTTCCAGACATAACTCTATGTGATTCCCTTTTTGCTGCAATAAAGCTAGTCTTAGGTTCAGAACATACTGAGATCCATTTTGGAACATTATTAAATCCAGATAACTGTGGAAGGTGTCAGGTCAGAAGCGAAAGGTCCCTAGGGACCCTTAGTTTCTTATTCGTCTATGTGAAGCAAAAGCTCACTAACTTTCATAGAGATGATTCTGAGGCAGAGCAATGCCCAAGAACAGAGTAAAATTGCCCCGGTGAGTTTCTGAGACTGCAACTCTTCACGGGAGTAGAAAGCAAAGACTGAAAAGGTGGGGAGAAAACTCTCAATTTACAGCTAGCAGATTAGATATGACGGTGTTGTGGAGACTCCAAATGTACAATTGCTGGCATCTTGTGGTCAAGGGCAGACTTGGGGGCCTGGAGGACAGTACCCTTTACCTGTGATGTCTGACATAGAACAGAGTGTTTCAGTCAGAGGAAGAAGAACCACTTTATTCAATTGATGGCAGAGATGTATAATAGATGGCATTGATTTGAAAAGTGGAATTTCAAAGACTTGGAAAAATGGATAGGCTTTGGATAGCATTGTTGAGTCACTAGTTCCAGCAGCCAGAAAAATTTATCCTTCCCTACAGCTTCAAGCAGTGTGAAATATTACATTTCATTCTTCTTTTTTAAAAACTCTTCATTAAGGTCCCACTGAAAAGAGAAGAATCTTAATTAATACACTTAGAAAATTAGCAGAGTAAAGTTTTAGTATTCAGGAAAAACCATTTGGTTAGCCAAAAATAAAAGAGAACACAAAACAAGAGCAAAAAGAAAGGACTTAAATTTCACCTCCATGTGTTAAAACTACTTCCAGGCGACATCAGCATTCTTTTTATCACCATGTATAAGATTGGCTCTTTCCTTACTCCTAGATTTTAGAGAATCTTTGAGTGTCTTTGATGATTGCGGATATAAATATCCCTAGTGGTCCTTTTAGAATTGGGTGGGTTATGAAGCTCCATTTATATTTCAGTTAACATTGGAGATTGTTTTATCCTTTGAAGACATTCCCTCGCATGCTTTAGTTTAGTTTTTTTTTTTTTTGCATCACTGCCCTCTGGTGGTCGTGAGAACTACTCAGCACTGCTCCTGAGAGCAGCCGCTGGATTTGAACTGCCAAGCCCGCAGGCTGCAGTCCCCCACTCAACCACTTATGCAATTGGGGCTCAGCCCTGCTTTAGTTTTTAATGTTATCAGTCTTCTGTTCCTCAAAGTTAAAAATGCAAGGATTCTGGATAAGCAATTTCTGTGCTAGTTGCATTTTGGTTAATTTGTCCTTTCATACATTTTGAGTGGCAAAGAAGCACAGCAAATGCTGAGGACAAAGCACACACACACACACACACACACATACACATGTTCACACAGACAGGCAAATGAAGGTATGCCCACTATGTGAGTATCTAACAAATTATAGACAATAGTAATTATTTAGCATGTCATAAACTGAAATTAAGCTAAATTTTTAGAAAGAAGAAAATGCTTGCTGACAGTAAAAATAATTGGATGATAAAGTTACTTTCCAAGAGAACTAGAGTTGCAAGAATGTAGTAGAAATATACTGGTAATTTCTTATTAAGGGAATACTTGATCTCATGCCAAACTGTTTTACTATGGGCTATGGTTTCTCTTCTCTATTTTAAAAATAAGTGTGTAAAAATAACAAACATGACTTTATTAAGGATACGATAAAATTAGCTCTATGTTATATAACCGCAGTAAATATGCACATATTCTGAGATTTAATTAAATTAACAATGATCCATGGAATGAGAACATCATTAAGGTCACTGTGAAATTAGAAACTGTATTCAGCATTTCAGTAAACGAAAGATAACTATCATTTCTTTTGCATGTAATATGGGCCAGACATTGTACATCCTTTTTTAGTCTGCACTACCTCTTCCTGTAAGGGAGGTTTTATAATTCATTTCAAAAATTAGTGCTCAAAGAGTTGAAATATCCACATTAAAGCTTTAACAATTTCTGAAAAGAGCAAACCCTTTGTTTTAAACATATCCTATAAAGCATATGGAAATATTGAGTTGTCTTTGTAATCCTTTGTAGGCTTTATTCACTGCTATCAATGTATGCATCAATATATGCATCAATAGTGATATATGTGTATATATATATATATATATATATATATATATATGGGTAAGGTTAAAAAATAAACCCTTCATTTCTTTTTCACACTATTGGAGGGTGTGCCTCATTCAGGGGGGCTCCACTAAACTCACAAATACAGGAGCCACATCTTCAAAATACATTAGCAATAAAGCAAATGTTAAGCAAAAGAGTCAATGTTACTGGTCCAGCGTAGATGCTGTGTCAGAGTCTTTCAAGGAAGATCAGTGTCTTCAAGGCAAAGTGTTGGTTCTTGGAGGTGCGGTCGGGGCAAATCCTTTAAGGAGTGAAGATTGGAAGTGTGCCTCTTGGCCTCAGCAACTCAATTGCAAGGAGAAGAAAATGTGGATGACCTCAAGGTGAGAGATTGATGTCTTGCCATCTCCTTCTGCTGCTTATAAGTCAGTGTGACCCTTCTGACATATGTGCCATATATTGCAGATATGTTTTGGGCATGTCTGCTCCACATGGGTTGTGATTTATCTTTTCTTTTCAGGTTCACAGTCGAATAATGCCTAATTTTTAATCTATTAAAAAGAATCTACCTTTTAATTCATTAAAAATAAGTGTACCCTTATTAGGTACACTCTGGAGAGGAAAAATGTTTTGCTATTTCTCCTGATAGAATTTTATTATTTTGGTCTATTTTTTGAGTTCCTTAATCTGGCATCTTTCCCTCCTCAAAGTTAGGGATAAAGAAATAACTATTGTTAAATTGTCTCCAACTTCTAGTGACTGGATGTACAACAGAAAAAAAAAAGGTGCTTGGTCCTGTATCACCGCCACAGTTTTTGACATATTGATAGCATGTCTTGGAAAGAAAGTCAGATTACCAAATGAACAAAATAAGCACAGGTTTATTTAACTAATCATATTGAACAAAATATATTTCATGACAGGTTGGTAAGAAAGCACAGTAAGCTTGTATTTAATTGATTAGTGGATACTCTGCCTTTGTTGGGGACTGTATTTTAAGAGGCTTTGATTCTTGATGAAGATGACTATAGGGTTGAAAGAAAGAAACAGAGATCGCTATAATTAGAAGCAAAACCTTTGATATAATAGGGGTAAATGTGAAAAATTTAGCTACTGATTTGTGAGCAATCTCAATGAATCCCAATTTTATCCTGATTATTGGGAAATCTGTCCCTACTTCAGTCCCTTTAACCCCTTACTATATAAACATGGTGGTTTTCTCCAATAAATGATCCCCACTGATAATTCCTGCTTTAAGGGAAGTAGTGGGGGAGGCTATAAATTCAAATATAGTTTATGGAAACCCTTTATTAAGTCTTAAACAGGACAGAGACAAAAATATCCAGATAAGGCAGACCCTTAGTATGATGCCATAAAAGTGTCTGAGAACTCATGGCCTTTGAAAATAATAAAATCTCAAATCCAATGGATGGGGTGGTATGACAGCTTACATTGTGTACATGCAGTTTGCAGAAGGCTATGGATGACAGGTACTAACTATGTGTCAGCTTGTCATACTGTGCTAATTTGTGTATTACTGTGATGCTAGAAGCCATGTCACTGGTATTTCAAATGCAAGCAGGGTTAACCAAAATGAACAGGTTTTAGCAAAATTCTGTAATAAGAATAGCTAATGAAGAAGTAATTGGCTGCCAGCTTTAGAGGAAGTAGACACTTAAAACCATATGCAAAACTCCCAAACTGAAGGTCTAATGAATGGAAGCAGAACATGGGTGGAGATAGTGCCACAATATAGGCTTTTTCCAGTTGGAGGGCATTTAAATGTGACTGAGGAGGAGCCGCTGTCTTGGAGTCAACAACGGTGATTTGAGTGGGGTAAAGACTATGGGACTATAGCCTTCAGGATTTCATTTGCTGAGGGTGCACAACTCAAGGTAAGGACCCAGCGGGGGAAAAAATATGCTAATAATCAGAACTTGAAATGTGCAAAGTATGATCTAGAATAATTGTAAGTCATCAAAAAATGAAATGGAACTCTTAAAAATTGATATCCTATGTCACTAGTGAGCTGAAATGAATTGCTATTGGTCATTTTGTATCAAAAAATCATGTTTTACTATGCCAAGAATGACACATATTAAGAGGAATGTCCTGTCATTAATAATCAAAAAGGACGTTTCAAAATAAATCTTGAAGTACCTGTGAAAAGGCAATATATATCCACTCTCAAGGCAGTTCAATCAATGCAACTGTTGTTGAAAGTTTTGTATTAACCACAAAAGCTACCGATGAAGAAATTGAAGCATTCCACCAATTTTTTTCAGTTGGAAATAGATCAAACATGTAATTAAGCTTCATTCATAACTACTGAAGACTGGAATGCAAAAGCTGGAAATAAACAGGAAGGAACAGTAGTTGGAAAATATAGTCCTATAAGTAGAAACAAACCTGTTAAAAATATTATAGAATTTTGCAAAAGCAAGAACTTATTCATAGTATGATGGAATGCACAGAAATCAAATGGACTACATCTATGTGAAGACACAATGGAAAAGCTCATTATCAGCAGATCAGGGACAGACTGTGAAACAGACCATAACTGCTTATATGTATGTTCAGAATAGAGTGAAAGCATGTTTAAATAAATCCATAGAAGCCAAAGCTATCCAAACTGACTTGACTCTATGCAACATGAATTTTGAGAACATCTCAAGAACACATGTGATGCATAAACACTAATGTCATAAGATCTGATGAATGTGTAAGGCTTCAAGAATATTATTCATGAAGAAGTAAAACGTCACTGAAAAGGCAGGAAAGAAAAAAAGATAAAAATGAATGTCAGAATGGACTCTGGAACTCACTTTTAATCATACACTAGCTAAAGCAACTGGAAATCATGAAAGCTGAGAGATTAAAAGAAAATTTCAAAGGGCAGATCAAGAAGACAAAATCAAGAAGACAAAGACAAAATGAAAATTGACTATAGCTAGAGTCACAGAAACAAAAAAATTCAAGCTGCACTGAAAACCTTAGCCAAACACCAGGCTCCAGGAATTGTTGGGAAACCCATTGAAATATTTCAAAAATCTGATGAAGCCCTGGCAGCACTGACTGGCCTTTGCCACGAAATTTGGCCTACTGACTGGGAGAAACTCATATTTGTACATATTCAAAATAAAGGTGACCCAACAGAATGCTCAAATTATGAACCAGTATCATTGATATTACATCGAAGCAAATATTTGCTGCAGATCATCCCAAAACTGTTGCAGTTATTCCTTGACTGGGAGAAAGTAGAACAGTGGATATCATTGTGGATGTCATGTGGATCTTGGCTCAAAGCAAAGAATGAGAGATATGCTTACTTGTGTTTCATTGACTATGCCTAAGTATTTGACAGTATAGATCACATCAAATTATAGATAAATTTGAGAGAAGAGGAAATTTCAGAACACTTCATTGTGCTCATATTGAACTTGAGTGAATAAGAAGTATTTCTGGGAATAGAATAAGGGTATACTGCATGTTTTAAAATCAGGAAAGTTGTGTAACAGGGTTGCATCTTCTCACCAAACTCATTTAACTTGCATGTTGAGTAAATCATTAGAAAAGCTGGATTTACAAAGAAGAACATGACTACTTCAGAATTGGAGGAAGACTTATTGGCAATCTGCAGTATGCAAATGTTGCAAACTTGTTTGCTGAAAGTGAGGAGGGCTTGAAGCATTTGCTGATGAAGGATTGCAGTCTTAAATATGGATTAAAACTCAATGTGAAAAAGACTAAAATTCTGACAACTGAACCAATGCTCAATATGATGATAATTGAATAAAAGTTTGAAGATTTCAATGATACATAACCAATGCTCATGGAAACAGCAATCAGTAGATGAAAAAATGTCATTAGGTAAATCTGCTCCTATACATTTTTAGAGTTTTCAAAATTAAGAATGTTTCTTTAAGGTCTAAAGTGTGTGTTATCCAAGTATCATATGCATGTGAAAGTTGGACAGTGAATTATAAAGACCAGAGAAGACTTGATGCAATTAAATTGTGGTACTGGAGAGACTATTAAAAGTATACTGGACTGTTAAAAGGATTACCAGATTAAAAAAAAAAAGGATTACCAGAGGGCTTCTTGGAGAAAAGAATAGCAAGAGTTTGTCTTACAAATTTCAGATATGTTGTCACGAGAGAGCATGTGTAAGGAAACCATGCTTGGTAAAGTAAGGCAATGAAAAAGAAGAAGGTCCTTTGGGAGATGGACTGATACAGTGGCTGCAATAGCAGCACAAATATATGAACAAGTGTGAAGATGGTATACGATCAGGAAGTGTTTCCCTCTGCTGTGCATAAGGTCACTATGGCATCCATCGACAACAATAATGGATGATAATGGAAACCCCAAATCTATTTCTAGTTCCCCACATAAATTAAATCTCCAGTAAATTTCTCTGACCAAGGTTGAGTGATGTGAGTAAGATTCTATCAAGGAGCATTGTGAAGTAGATTATGGCAGATGTAGTTGTATTAAAATGTGATACCCTCTCATTTGATCTTTCTTTTTTTTATTTTAGACATCACTGCCCTCTGGTGGTGGGAGTAGGAGGTCGAACCTTTGCTCCTGGGAGCTGGAATTGAACCTCCAACCCAGTGGGCCACAATCCCGCACACAACCACTACGCCACCGGGGCTCAGCCTTGATCTCCCTTTTAACCCCTTTTAAAGTTGTTTCAGTGTTTAATATCTTCATCTTTCTCCTCGATTAATGTTTTTCTGTTTTATCTACTTTTTGGAGTTTTTTTTGTTTGTGTCTTTGCTTTGCATGGTTTTTTAATGATTATATTTTATTTTGCATGATTATCTGTACATAAAATGCAGAAGTATATCTGTAGTGATAGTAACTGGATTGGACCATGGCAGGGAAGGAATGGAGGGAAATTGATAAGTAGCAGTAAGTATAAGAAGAAATTATACTGAAATTAATTGTGGTGGTGATTACATAAATTCTAAGATGATTGATTAAATTATATGATATGTAAATTATACACACATAAATTATTTTTAAAATAAGTAAAATTCATCACAAAATCCTAATTTATCAGTATCAGACAAGACTATGGAAATTGGAAAGGGACTACAATATTTGGGTTTTATATACTATTGTAGATTACAAATATTTACACTATGAGTTCTGGTGTCCACATAGCATGTTCTTTGGGGCATGGTTTAACAACTTTGACCCTGGTACCTAAGATTCCATCAAAGACATGCACTGGCAAGTTCTAGAGGTCAGCACTCCCTTTCCCTGGACTAGTCAGAAAAGTTTGAGTGAACAAACGCTGCATGAGGCCAGGGTACCATTGCAGATCAATGGTCAGAAAAAAAATCAATGGAGACTGAATTTGTTTGGAGATTCAAAATGAATTTAGGGTTAAAACAAAAATAAATATATTGTTATCAAGCTGATTCTGATTCTGGCTAATAGTGACCCTATATAGCATTTCCAAAATTTTATATCCTTTTTTTTGTAAGAGAGAGCTTTATGTCAAAGAGCAATTGTATATTATGAAAGCATCCATGTCCTGTCCTAATCAAGTCTATATATCTGATAGTACCCCAAATGTCTGATAATAGTTCATAAATTCCTCTTTCGACTCACAACTATGCAATGATGCTGAATGAAGGAAGATCACAGGCCCTTGGGTAGAAAGTCTTATCATCCAGTGGCAGTGGAAGTGTCTCAGGGTTGGCAGGGATCTCCCTGTGGCTTCTCCAGCTTCAGGGTTCTGACTGCTGTCAGCATGGCTCCAGGCGGCTTTTCAACAGTATGTGAAATAGAGAGAGAGAGCGAATGTGTCCTGTATCCAGGGAGAAAGATAGGAGTCCTAGAATCCTCAGGAGATGTCCAGACCTATTAAGAAGCATCATTGGTTGTGATTTGATTGACAGGCTACTCCCCACCTGTTCGATCTAGCTGACACATTACATAACTGCCACAGATGCATACATGATATGAATAAATGCACATTATAAATACTTTAATTACATATATTTCTCCTTGTGAGCCCTATCCAGAAAATGGTTTTAAAATGGTCATCCCAGGACTTTTCTCCTGGAAGACCATGATGTCTGCAGCCAGGTCAAGGGCAGGAGACCATGCAAAATTCTACAGCTTCTGGGAAGCCATGGGCTTCATCTTTCTGCTAATAATGGGCTGATGGATTTGAATTCCTAACCATGCTTACCCTAAAACACCTATAGAATTCATGCAAACTCTAGTCTTAGGCAAATCTAGAGTTCAGACTTTGAGTTCTAATACAGTTCAAAGCAAGCAAGAGAATAATCTGATTTTGTCCACAAAGATTTCCATTAAATGATCTTGGGGAGTATGTAAATTGCCAGGCATTTCTTATTTGTTTGACTTTTTGGAATCTCTGAAAACCTATCTACTATGGATGACCAAGCTGGTAGTTGAAAGACAAATGGCAAATTTCTAGCAACAAAACACTATCAAGCCACACTCAGGACTACAAACACAGACAGGCCTTGAATGACTCCAGTATTAATCCCCTTGTACTCCCCTTTTCTATCTTCAATGCTCCTTTATCTCCACCAGGCTGGTGCCCTGTGCCTTTCTCTGTGTTAAGTATCACTGCCCCTGCTCAAGACTTTTCTAGCAAATTCTATCTTCTACATAAAAACTAGTGTGACTTGTCTTTTGAGAAATCAGACATCTTTGTTGCCAACAATTGAAGGTCAGTTTTTATGCTTGCTTGGGGGAAAGGCCAGCAACATTCACACTCAGAAATTTGAAAGAGTCACACACTAAGTCCTGCATGAAATGACCTGCCTTACGATGCTGACTGCCCTCAATCATAAGCGTAGCACTTCAGGAAAACATTAAATGGAGCTTTTTAAATTATTATTCAAAGATAATTTTATTGGGCACTCTTAAGAAACAAAACTCAAGAATAAACATATTCATAGCATTGACTCAAACTAAAGGGATTCTCCCTTGAGCTTCTTCTGTCTGACTTTTGCTCTTCCCCTTCTCTTTATAGATCACATTCAATGATAGGTTTGCCCCTTTCAATTGTAAAAAACATCCTGGCTCTCTTAGCCTCAGTTTGCTCTTGGCAGATCCCCGTGAAAGGACACTTTACAGCTGCTCTCTGGGTGGCAGAGGACTTCAAAATCTGGGGACATCACAAAATGATTCCTTATTGATAGCAGCTGATAAAAACTTTTGCCTGAGAAAGCTGGGCCTGCTCTCTCTGAATGGTCCAGATGAGATTTAAAAGGAAAAGGTGTTTACAAATGTGGGGTAATCTTGACACTGTGGTGCCTGGTTTTAACTCACACTCAGAACTGGAAGTCAACTTTACCTGAGAAATATATGGGAACTAGGAAGCCACAACACATTTTGACACATTGTCAACCATAAATTACTGGTGTCCTTAGGGTTGGGAATTAGAATTGAAAGTCTCACCATCATTATGACCCTCCACCTACATACTGGAATAGGTAGATTATTTAGGCATGCTTACTGTCCTTTTTAATCATAGAATAGTGGTAAATATATCTGTAAATTGCTAAAATATGGTATTTCCTAGATCAGGGATGTCAAACTCAATTAAAATGAGAAACTTTGATTTTGTGCTTTCACTCATCTTTAGTAGTTAAAGGGTTAATGAGAGTACTGTGTGTACAGTATTGCCTCAATCTCACCTAAGTGAGATTTTCTTCAAGACATTTTTTTCTGTTTTCATTTTGCCTATGAGACACCAGTTTGATAACCCTATCCTAAATTATCTACCTCTAAAAATAACAGTATTTTGTAAAACCTTCCACGTTGCATTTAAACATCATTCATGTTCATTAACTATGGGTTCATTTTTATTTAAAAGAGTCAATTCCTGCTGTAATCCAACACAAAATTTTTATGGACAGTCATTTTGATGTCACCCCCTCCGAAAGTGTCACCTTAGTGTCCTAGCATCCATTGAAATATACTGATGCTATTAGCAATATTGCAGGGTATCTCCAGGTCTAAATGGCAAAAGGAAGATAAATAGAGAAAGAGAGAGAGAGAACCTTTAACCACATATCCAGTGAATGAAACAATACACAGAAGGCATGGTTCAAAAGGGGTTTTTCACTCACCTAAATTGAAATTCATTGTGCAAGAACAATACTCCCTTCACAGAATCTAGCATATAAACAGATAGTTGGAGTCAACCAAAAATTCTGGATAAATATACAATGACTGGAAGCAAAGTGATTTGCACCATGAGTGAACTTTTTTGACTTCACAACAAAGCTCTTTCTTGCCCATTGGAAAATCCTGAAATTGGAGTCCATTAAATGAAACCAAGGCAAGTCTATGTGCCTTCATTTGAATGCAAAGGAAGCATATGGCAGTTAAGTGACAATGGACGATGTTCAATGTTGAAGTGTCTTTTTCCTTTTAGTCGCAGAATAAAGGCACTAAAAAAAAACAGCATTACAAAATGGTAGCAAGAAATTGTCTCATCAGTTGGCATGGAGTTTATTTTATCTCATGGGGACCCCATGTATTACAAAGCAGAGCTATACCAGAAGGTATTCTTGTCTATAATCTTTGCAGAAATAAATCACTATTCCTTCCACAATACCAATGGTAGGTTCAAACTGCCCACTTTTAGCTTAGTAGCCCAGTGGAAGCCATGAAGCCAAGTACCTCTTAGAAATGACAAACTGAAATGATAATTTTTGAGGAAAAATTTTATTTGCTGTATTCAAGAAAAGAAGCCTTGGTGCAGAGTGAACAGTGGGTTTAGTGGCTCGGCAGTTGGAACCACCAGTCATTCTGAGGGCGAAAGAAGAGGCTACATATTAACAATCCCAGACACCCACAGAGGCAGTTCTACTCAGTCCAAAGAGTCACTATGGATCAAAATTGACTTGATGGAAGTGAGTTTAATTTCTTAATTCATGAAAAGTAGATTTAGAGTGCAAAATTATCTTGATCCAGCATCATTAACATAAAAAAGTTTTTGCTTTTCAAGTTTTGCTTTTCACTTTATTGTAGAATTCCATAGAGTTACTGCATCAAGAACGGTGGTGTTCTTCTCAGCCAGGAATAATGTGAAAGGCCTCACTGAAATTCCATGATGGGCAATTTAGAAGAAGTCTATACCAATAAATTACATAATTCATGTCAGACCTCTGCAGATTGTTCTGATAGCCCTTACTTCATCTCTGTTCAAGTTCTTTGTCTGTAATTCATTGTCTCTCTATTGAAGCTTGACTTACGAGATGCTCACTGTGTTGTCATGTAGAACTTGTTTAGAAATCTCACCTATTACTATCTCCTCATTTAATTAGAATAAAATTATTCAGTGCAAAATAGGTTCCAGACACAGAGCAAACTAGAAAGCGGTGAATGAAAGAGGGAAAAAATGAGAAAAAAAATAAGATAACACAAACGCTGTAAATTAGTAATTATTAGGAAATGGTCAAGTCAATAAGGGATTAAGGAACAAGTAGTATTTTATATATTAAGAACACAGAAGGTGTCTCGGTTGGTGTGATGTTTTAGCCGCTACAAAAGAGAAAAGAAGGAGGCAGATATGCCAAGAAGTGAAGCAGGCAGGCAAGCAGAAGAGAGAGATGTAAAAAGTCCTTGAGGCAAGATATAACTTTGCTTCATTAGTAATAATAATAATAATTATTATTATACTATAGACCAAGGTAACTAGAATGGCCCTTGGTGGCACAGATGTTTTCTCCTTGATTCTTAACCTTAAGGTTGGTGAGGCAGTCACATCTGACATCTTCTGGTTCCCAAGGCTAGTTGCCACAAGGCAGGAAGCAGATATGCTTCAACTCTCTATACTTCGTAACCTTATTCTGATCAACCATTTCCTCAGCATTATTCTACTTTTCACTTGGTTTGATAATTCATTACTATGTCCAAATAGAACTCACAGTGATAGTCTGACAACTATTAGATTTGACAGGGATGTTAACAAGTGAGAAATGTGAAGGATACTGTTTTTCAATCAGGAGATTTGCTTCTCCGCTGGGCCCAAAGCAGGTCTCTTTCAGGACTTCAGCTTCTTAGCTGGCCTCTGATCTGATCCTGCAATGTCATGAAGTTCTTTCAGGGATACCAAGAAGTGCACAAAGTCATTCCAGTTTGCCATAAAACTCAGCATGAAGGCACTCAGCTCCAACTCTGTGGCTCAGCAAACCTTGTTCCCCCAATTAAAGGGCCCAGAGGCATCCTGCTCTAAAAGTCAACCTCTTGCCCCCAAAGCACTCAGCTTTGCTTCCTATCTATATGGATTAGGATGCCCACCACTCTGTCTCCCATGCTCTGGTTCCTGGTTCTGCTTCTCCTGCTGCTGTTCCTCTGGTGCCACAGCTGTCTCTTGGAGGAAGTAAGTTCAGCGTGCAGGGATCTTGGCATCCAGAAAACATACTCCTTTCCTGACTCTTGATTCCTTTGGGTTATGAAAGCTTTCTCCTGTTTCTGAGACCACTCATTTTATACCCAGAAGAATAGGCATAAATTAATTATATTGGCAATCACAACTGAATCATATAGTCCAACATGTTGGTTCCCCCACCTTCAGAAGCACAAAGGTCATTTAGTGGGAGTAGCTAAGACCATGGGTAGAAGTACAATATCAAATAATTCACTTGCAGTTGTGATTCTAAATCACCCAATAATTCCTTAAGAAACAAAGACCTGATGATCTGATTCCCCACAGATTACAACCAATAGAACTCTATAGGTAACTCTACTCTAATATATGAGGTTAGCCCAGCATTAATGAATATGTATCTGCTTTGGGTGGTTTAAGATAGTGGGGGCTGAGCCCCGGGGGCGAAGTGGTTGTGTGTGGGGCTGCGGCCCACAGGGTTGGCGGTTCAAATCCAGCAGCAGCTCTACAGAAGCAAAGCTCGGTCTCCTACTCCCACCAGGGGGCAGTGATGCCCACAAAAATAAATAAATAAATAGATAGATAGATAGATAAATAAATAAGATATAGTGACCACTTATGAAGTGAGAGATGGAAAGGGTACAGATAAGCCATCATCTGATGGGCTGAACAACTGGCTGATGGTCAGTCTTAGTGTTACAAAATTACATCTTGGACATATCAATGGAACTCAGAGATGAGCAGCATTTAGACATCCATCTGGTCGAGTTAATGATACATAAATTAGGAGCAGTTTTGAATTGATGTGGTGATGTGAGCTAAACCCCAATGATCTTTTAGTCACATCTACTCCTTGAGAGAAATGTTAGGCTTGGAGTGATATAGAGATCATCATTTCACAGGTAAAAATATATGACCAGGTAAGTTAATCAGGTAAAAATCAAATGATATACAGAAGTAGAACTAGAAACTGAGTCCATCATGCCTTTAATAAAAATGTTTTAAGTTATGTGGCCAGGATGTGTTGCTGAAGCATAACAGAAGCAGTTGTTGCATCTACCTTGGTTCATTTTAGCTGCATAGGTATTAGAGGATACCAATGTATCCAATCATAACATACCAATCATAACATTTTCAGTGGTTGATGTTTTTAAAGATTTCCAAGCTTATCCTCTGAGGTGCCTCTAAGAAGGCTCAAGCTACCATGTTTTCAGTTAGTAGTCATTACCTCAACCATTACCCCAACAACAGACTCCTGAAAATGGAATGAATAGACAAACATATTCATGGTAGAAGGATTTTATTAGATGCCAGACAAGGAAATAAATCTCTCACTAAAAAGTGACCAACACTGCCTCAAAAGGATATACTTCTAAAGCTTTGAAGACTCTTGTCTGATAAATGAATACTGGACAATCAAATCACTTGATTTAAAGAAATTCCAATCAAGGAAATGTGAAGTGGCTACAAGAATGGATTCCAGCATGCCAATGATTGTGGGGTTGGTGTGTGAAGGGACAATGTTTTCTTGTATTGTACATTATTAGAATCAACTCAACCACAACTAACAACAACAATGTGTTGCTGCAATTATCTATTTTATATATTCTCTGCAATATTGGGCAGGAGCCACTAAGAACATTAGTTTCTTCTCAGTGCAATTATCCTGGTACTAGGAAAATGACTTCCTGTGCTTTTAATTGTTCTTGTTTGTTGAAGCTGAATGGCCAGAAGATTTGTACAATTAAAATTAGCTATCTTCTTAGTTACTTTAAGCAAGTGGGTTAAAGCTCTGATTTCATAATTTTCATGAGTGCTTGACCAGCAACATTCCCAGCTCTGCCAGGAAATGAGAAGTGCTTTAAGACTGAAATACTGGCAGATTTTGTACCAGAAATATTTTATATGCTTCTACTTCCTGCTCTTAGAGACCTCTATCTTTTCTCTAACTAAATGCTTTCTAAACAACTGAAGAAACTAGTTTACTTCAAAATTGAAAGTACCTTGAAGTGCCAGAAGAACAAACAAATCTGTCTCGGAAGAAAAAAACCAGAATGATCTTTAGAAGTTGCCAGGAGAGACCAAACCCTAGAAAAGGGCATCTGGTAAATCAGAGGATTACTGAAAAAGAGAAAGACCCTCACAAGATGGGTTAGCACACTACAGTAAAACAGTGGGCTCAAACTTAACAACAATGGTGAGAATGACAAGTTACATGGGACCAATTCCATGAGACTTAACACCAACAACAAAAACAACAACCAACATTTACTTAAATAAAAATTTTACATCATGTAATCACTGTTGTCTTGGATTGATGGCAATATTCAGTTTCCTGTCCTCCAAGGTGGTCTAATCTAAGAGAATAAACATGTTTTCATTTTATATACTCCCAAATTTCACATTTCTGAACTGGAAAATTTTCCAGAAAATTAGAAAAACAAAAACACATACTAAGCATCTCAAAATCAAAGAGCAAACAATATACAAATAGTAAGAATTGTGGCTAAGTGGATTATGCATTGGGGTGCAAACTTTAAGGTCAGCAGTTTGACTCTATTAGCGAGTTCTTGTTTCTCTTGTTTTGCTCCTCTAATGATTTACAGCCTTGGAAATCCACAGAGGCAGCCCTCCTCTGTTTGATAGGGTTGCTGTGAGTGGAAATTTGCTTGGAGACAATGAGTTTGAATTTTGAATTTTATAGTCAAAGTAGAGGAACCCTGGTGCTACATGGGTTAAGCTTTGGGCTTATTATCAAAAGTCAGCTGTTTGAAACCACCAGCTATTCTTCAATAGAAACATCGGGCAGCTTGCTTCCTTAAAGGATTATCACCTTGGAAATCCTTTGAGGTTATTCTACTTTGGTGTAGGGCTTCTATGAAGGAAATGCAGGCAAAAGTGATTCAGTGGAAGAATTCTCATCTTCGACAAAAAACACTTGATAAAAGCAATATAATTGTAACAATACACATAAATGGTATATAATATTGGTTACAATAGAAATAACATTAATTGAGCTATCACTCTATGATAGATATTGTGAATTTTTTCTTTATGTTGAGTGAAATAAATCAGACAAAATTTCCATTAAATCTTCTAATCAAAATGAGGAGGTGGGTAGTTTGAAGGATCCTTATACTGGTGTGCAGACTGCAGCTGGGAGCTAATCTCAGGATTCATAACCAATAAATAACAAAGCTGTGTTTAAAACTAGGTTATACACAATTGAATGCATAATTTTCAATAACCATAATACAATTGTGTTTGGCAAATGAGGTGAGATTTATGTTCTTTTTTTAATAAATCCTTTTATTTGGGGCTCATGCAACTCTTATCACTATCCAAACACCACTCCACTGTGTAAAGCAGACTTGCACTTTTGTTGTTCTCATTATCCTCCAAATGTCCATTTAAAAAAATATTTAATACAACCACAGCCGGGGAAGTCAGGAAAGTTTTATTAGCATTCATGTCATTTAGTTCCGGTTACATTTAATGTATTGAAGGATGAATCTTCAAAATTATTGATCAAAGCCCATAAAACACAATGAAAGTGAAGAAATAAGAAATAGCAGATCTGACTTATAGGCCAATGATCCCTAAATGCAAAGTGATATAATCAAGTCAGTCACCTAAATTTAATCAATTCATAATAAATAACATGAATTTAAATGAGCTGTCTCAGGTTTCTATGAGAAAATTCTGCAACATGTAACAATCACCATTAAATAAGTCTGTGCTCAATAAGAAATGCACTTTTATTATAATAAATGTCAAATCTGTGTTTAAATTAAATATCACTTGAAATATAATTAGAAGCTCTGTAGCACAGTGGTTAAAGAGCTTATCTGCTAGCACAATGGTTATTGGTTCAAACCCATCAGGAGCTCTGTGGTAGAAAGGTGACACTATGCTGCTTTAAAGATTACAGCCTTGAAAACCCTATGGGAAAACTCGTGATCCAATCCCTCTATTTTTTTAATTGTTGAGGCTTTACAGGATGAAGAAGGAAATGATAAATCTCTACATTCCAGGAGCATGTTTTGTCCCTTAATGTTTCTTGTGGTTTTTATGCACTTTGCTCACAGTGATGACCAGTACACAGATCTAGAAGGTACCATTCACATTATACTCCATGTACAAGACATGCGTGGCAGCAGAACTTACACCTCAGAATAAATGGTGCCTCCTGGAGTTGGACTGTCATTTTTTAGATATTTCTTTTCCTCCTTAAAATATTTATCATGTTTCTTGATATTATATTTTAGAATTCCAATATATTTTGTTGACTATACTTACGATGGCTAAGGTGTCAGTGAAGCACACATTTTCAAAAAATAAATCCTTTTGCAAATACTTTAAGTATTTTTAAAAGAGAAAGGAACTCCAAATTCCTATGCAAATCTACTGTCCTAATATTAGCATGAAAAAACAAACTCACTAACTTTCAGTAGAGATTTACTCATGTGATTCTATAAGGACTCCTTTGTGGGTCTCTGAGACTGTAATCCTTTACTGTAGTAGAAGGTCCCATCTTTCTCCCTAGGAATGACCAGTGGTTAGTTTTGAACTGCTGACCTTGCAGATAGAAGCCCACTGAATAGCCTACTATACCACTGTGGAGTCCCTGAGGAGTTAATGCACATAGTTGCTATCCAATAGTTGGGTAGTTGAAGCAGAGATGAATCTAGGGCAAATAGAACTGGAATGTCTCCCTGTCAAAAAATAATCTCCATAGTTTCCATAAATTTAAAGAAATACCAGCTTAAAATAAAAGCTAAGCATGCTAATATTTTATTTAATAAATGAAAGCTCCACATGAAAATTACAACTGTTCCTTCCTTGCTTTCACTGCTGTAGAGTGGTTTATTATATGCTCAAGTCATTTATTTTTCCTTCTGTTTCTAAACTTATGTCTTGGGCCTTCTAAGCAGAGGCAGTGCCATAGTCCCTTTTGCAGGAGAATTAATGTCCAAACTGCTTCCTGCATATGTCATAGCTAGGGCCTAAGCCTCATTGTGGCCTGCAACATGCACGCTCAGAGACCTGGTGGTTACCACCAGCTTTGGAAGGCACAGAACTTCCCGGCATCAGACTTAGCAGGGTGGACTAGAATGCAGAGAACAGAAGGAACTTCCAAATGGGCTGTGAAATTCCCCCCAGCCAAGGAAAAAGGACAGGAGCCACTAGGTTAGGTTCTCAAGCTTATTTGGCCAACCTCCCATCTTTTCAGGAGAATACAAAAAAACTACTCATTTCTCCCCTGGCAGTTAAAAATTTTTATTATAGATCATAATCCAAAATATGGACATCTGCTTTTCTAGTCTCCTGGATTGCTCTGGCACCTCCTGGAGTTTAGAAGTATTTAGGGTGGGGAAACACTACTCTAGAGTGTTGTGGCAATTAAATAATCTGGTGTTAACTAGAGACTATTAATAGTGGATGGTTTGGAGTCTAGCCTGTCCATCAGGTCACAGTTTGATGACCTTGTCTGGAGGCACGAAGGAAATAAATAGCTCACTGGAGGCCTGATAAGACACATGGAGCTAAGCTGATGGAGCCAGAGCTCTGAAGCTGGAGTATGATTCCACTGCCACTGAAGACAAAAGACTTTCCACCCACTGACCTGTGATCTTCCTGCATCCAATACCATTGCTTGTGCTGCATGAGTCTGAAGAGGATTTCATAAACTAGTATCTGACATATGGGCTAATATCAGAGTTATGGTCTTGATCTGGACTGGTCGTGGATGTTTTCTTAATATACAATTACTTTTTATATAAAGTTCTTTCTTATACACATATGAATGTCTATGAATTTGTTTCTCTAGTCTATCCAGACTCACACAAGTGTGTAGAATTTATTCTAGTGAGCCTCCTTTTCCAAATTTCTTAGGCTCCACAAACTTGGGTTATATAGCAAGAAATATATTCCACTGCCCCCAGGACCATTATATTCTGAATCTTTGCAACAAGATAAATCTGAGATACATGTATGCAGTATTTGGAATAAAAGGCATACAATCTGCCTTGACCAATAAATCAAACAGAACTAAACCCACTGCAAACAAGTTGATTCAGACTCATATCAATCTTTTCTAAGAACACCGAGTTTGTAAGTATTTACAGGAGCACATAGTCTCATCTTCCTCCTGAGAAGCAGTTGGTGGATTTAATCATTTACTTTTCATTTAACAATTGTATGCCACACCCCAGTGCTCCTTGCCTCATGTAAGTTCTCTAACAGGAAACTATTAGTTTCCATTGAATACTCTCTCTCAAGTGAAGATGGATATTGTCATCATTAATAGATCTATTCAATAGCATCCACCCTTCCAAGTGGCTCTCTGGGCAGGTGCCCTGCCTGCCATGGGGCTCAAGTCTTTCAGGCCTGAAAGAAGGGCTTGAGGATTAACTTTAATAACAAAAAGTCAGAAAAGAGAACAATGGGATGACAGTTCTGCTGGGGTGATATGGGAGAGGGGGATAAGGGTAAAAGTAGTGGGTGTTAGCAAATCCAGGGACAAGGGAACAGCATGTGACCAAAAATTGATGGCGAGGAGGATGTAGGATATCAGGCAGGTTTAGATCAAGGACAGTGTAGCCCAGCGAAATTCCTGAAACCCAAATGAAGATTGATCATGATAGTGGGACAAGAGATAAGTAGGAAAAAAAATACAGGAAAGAACTAGGAGGCAGCAAGCATTTATAGAGATCGAAACATAGTTGTACACATATGTAAATATATTTATATATGATGGAGGGAAACTAGATCTATGTATATATATTTATAGAGCTAATAATTAGGAAACACATGGACAATGGGCCTCTACTCAAGTACTACCCCAATACAGCAATTGTAATAACTCAGCAGTCTGAGATGCTCACCTTCCCAAAATGATCCCTGAGGACAAAGTTGATGCATAAGCAAATGTGGCAAAGAAAGCTGATGGTGCCTGGCTCTTAAAAGATATAGTGTCTGGAGTCTTAAAGGATTGAAGATACACAAGTAACCATCTAGCTGAGAAGCCGCAAAGCCCACATAGAAAAAGTATACCAGACTGTCCCAACATGATTGCTATGGACAAAGCAGGTGCATACGCAAAAGTGGTGAAGGAAGCTGATGGTGCTTGGCTATCAGGGAATGTAGAGTATGGGATCTAAAAGGCTTGAAGATAAACAAGTGGCCATCTAGCTGAGAAACAACAAAGCCCACATGGAAGAAGCACAGCAGCCTGGATGATCACGAGGTATTGAGGGGATCAGTTTTCAGGCATCAAAGAAGAAAAAAATCATATCATTGTGAATGAGGGGAGTGAAGAGTGGGGATCCAAAGCTCACCTGTGGGTAACTGGACATTCCCTCACAGAAAACCCAGGGAGGGGACAAGGCAGTCAGGGTGCAGTGTAGCAATGATGGAATATGCAATGTTCCTCTAGTTCTTGAATACTTCCTGATCCCAATTCTGCCTTACAAATCTGGCTGCACCAGAGGATGTACACTAGTATAGATAGGAACAGGAAGCATAGGGAATTTAAGCCAGAAGATGCCCTTAGGATCAGTGGTGGGAAGGGTGATAATGGAAGACGGGAAGGAAGGCGGGGTGGAAAGAGAGAACAGATTGCAAGTATCTACATATACCCTCCTCCCTGGGGGACAGTGAAGAAGTGGGTCAAGGGAGAAGTTGGATGGTATAAGATATGACAAAATAATAATCATTTATAAATTATCAGGGGTTCATGGGGGAGGGAAATGAGGAGGAAGGGGAAAATGAGTCAAGGATACCAGGGACTCAAGCAGAAAGCCAGTGTTTTGAGAACGTTTAGGGAAACAAATGTACAAAAGTGCTTGACACAATGGATATATGTGTGGATTGTGATAACAGTTGTATGAACCCCCAATAAAATGAGTTTTAAAAACTTATCTATTGAAAATTATATAGAGCATAGCTTTACTCTGGCACACGGGATACTGAAATAAGTTGAAATTGATTGAAAATAGAGTCCTGATTTGGGCTTAATATTAGCATTATAAAATACAATGGACTATATTATTTGCTAGTTCAATTTATGCTTTTTACCATCCTGTATTATGCATCTACATTCCCTCTGGTATTCTAAAGTACTTAGTCCTCCATCAACTTTTTCCCTTTCAAGCCACAACTTTGGTGCCTTACAAAGCTCAGGTCTAAGGTCTCAGTTTTCCTCATTTTGGAATCACCAAGCATTTCCATTGTCTAGGTGAAGGTCTTTGGAGTCTATATTTTGAGCCTCAACTCTGCTGTTGCTTGTATGTATCCTCACTGAACATAACCTGACCTTTCTGAGTTCAATTGCTTATCACAGAGAATGATAATATGAATTGTACATGGTTGGTTTGAGAAATAAATACACTCACTGTAATACCAGCTGCCCTCAGAAAGTTTAGTCTTCCTGCTGTGAAAATCCCCATGTCCTGGCCTTTTCATTAAAATGTAAACACTTGGAGGCTGAAGACCTTGCTTAGCTTTATGCTTGTGTTGGGATGGTAACCACAAACACAGCAGTTAGAAACAACTAGCTGCTCCTCAGGAAAAAGATGGGGTTTTTTATTAACATAAAGATTTATAGTCTCAGAAACCTACAGAGCCAGTTCTATCCTTCCTGTAAGGTCATGTTGATTAGGAAATGACTCTATGGTAGTGACTTTTGAGTGTGCACAGTGCCTACCTGTGTCTGCCCAAAATATGTGTTGTAAATATGCTTGCTGAAAGTGAGGAGGATTTGAGGCACGAGATTGGGCCAATAGGTAACATCATGATAAATGGAGAGATTGAAGTTGACAAGGATTTCATTTTGCTCAGATCTCCAATCAAGATTCATGGAAGCAGCAGTCAAGAAACCAAAAGACATGTTACATTAGACAAATCTGTATTACAAGAGTACTTTAAAGTGCTTAAAACTAAGGCTATTGCTTTGAAGATTAAGGAGTGCCCTGGTTATCTTGCACAACTGCTTTTGCATCTGGCTGAGAGAAAATTGCTTTTCTCAGTCCCTTTAGCCATAGCATTTTCAATTGCCTCTCTGGCATGCGAAAGCTAGATACAGAATAAGAAAGACAAAGAAAAGTAGATGCATTTGAACTATCTTGTTGGTGAAGAACATTGAAAGTATTATGGCCTAACAAAGAATAAGCATATTTATTTTATAAGTACAGCCAGAATACTCATTACAGGCAAGGATTGGATATGTTATTAGAAGAGATCAGTCTCCAGAGAAGGACCTTATGCATAGTAAAGTGAAGGATTATCAAAGAAGAGGAAAGTCCTCAAGGAGATGCACTGACACAGTGGCTGCAATAATGGACTGAAATATAAGTATAATTGTGAGGATGACACAGGACCAGGCAGTGTTTAGTTTTGTTCTACATAGGATCACATTAGTAAGTACTGTCTCAGTGACAAGCAGCAATAGTAATAATACTTATGTAGGAACCATGGTGATGCAGTGGGTTTCAATTTGGGCTGTTAACCACACAGTCAGCAATTTGAAATGACCAACCATTTACTCCCCAGGTGAAATAAGAGGCTTTCCATTTCTGTACCAAGCTAATCCTCGAAGCCCACATGGACAGTTCTTCTCATAGCCTCTCTGTGAGTCTGAGTTCATAGGGTGGCAGTGAGAATGAGATACCTATGTGTAATTCTCATTTGAGAATATGATTTTATGTGTTATGCTTATGAGTGCATATTTGCATAGGATTTGTTTCAAACTGACTTCTTTTAAAATGTAAATGGACGTGGAATTCAAAATTAAGGAGGCAGAGATGAGGAAAGATAGATGTGGCCCTGAAATCACCAGAGAATCCAGGAACAATGCTAGCACACCTGAGATGAGAATGTGTCCCAAAAGAGAACAGAGAGAGCCATCCGCTAGACTCTGTGCTCTGAACTCTGAGAAAGTAACATTCCACTATTAAAATTACATGTCATCTTGCTGTTAGAGAAACAGTAAGAAACTAAAACATTGAACACACCCACTGTGACAGTTACCTACTTTGCTTAAGGGCATAGGGATGGAGTCTAGCCTGCCAATCTAGAGATAGCCAATGAGACTTCTGTGTGGAAATGGCCTTCTCCTGAGAATTTTTGCTTCACTTTCTTGGAGACTTTCTACTGACAATGCTTACTTCCTGTGAGACATCCATGAGGAGAAGCCACATGGAGCTACCTTAGTGACCTGAGCCTGACAAGCCAAATGGCTGCAACCAGGCCTCTGAAGCAGGAGAAGCCACTCAGAGACCCCTGCCAGCACTGAGATGCTTACAACTCCACTGGGTCCAAAGGAATCCAAAGGGTCCACTCATCTGACTTGTGATCATCTTGCATTAAGTGTCATTGCATATGTTTCTAAAGACTTTATAGACTGGTATCAGACATATGAGCTAATATCAGATTTGTGGACATGGACTGGACTGGGTTGGAATGCTTTCTTAATGTGCAGCTGCTCTTGTATAAAAAACTCTTCCTCATACACATAAGAGTTTCTATAGATTTTTCTCTAGTCTACCAGACTAACACACTTACTGTCATTGAGTCAATTCTGACTTGTAACAAATCTATATAGGGTTTCCAAGACTGTAGATCTTTATTGAGCAGATAGCTTGATTCAGCACTGATGGGATTGAACAACCATCTCCTAATCCTCAGTGCCACCAGGGCTCTATGACACTGATGTGGAAGATGATAAAGAAATGCTTTAGAATAGTGTCCTAGTCAAATTAATCCCAACTGGGTACTACAACTCCTAAAAGCTGTAGCATATCCACTAATTTTCATTTCCAAATCAAGTGTTCATCATTTGAGAACTCAGATGAATACCTTTTACAAAATCACCATCCCCTATTTTTTCTGATTTTTCATCCGCTTTCGTTTCTTTCTCAAATTTTCACCTCAAACTTTTATGGAAACATTGTCATTCTTTCCTCCACCCCCATTTTTGCCTGCTTTCCTATACTTCCTCTTTTTCTCTCCAATTATTCCTATTTTGCAAAGGCCCAGGGACTCTAAGGGAGTAGATGAGCATTTGAAGAATAAGATGCAATACTTATGTTTCTGAATTAGGTCTCATAAATTAACTCCTTCTGTATGCTAGTCATTTTCTATTTGATTTTAGGTTACCTAATATGACATATTCTGGACCTTGACCTAGAGCCCGATGAAGGGAACACTCCTGGGGTGGTGAAGCAGTACCTTGACATGATGCTTCACCAGGTATGCAAAAAAAACCCTGCTCCCTGGTTATCTTGCAAAACTGTGTTTGCTTCTGGCTGAGAGAAAATTGTTCTCCCCACTCCCTTTAGCTTCTTAACTGTGAGAGCAACGTATCTCCCATGAGAGATAAAGTATTCAGTAGTGTTTTAGATGATTAGAAACAATGAAAAGATTCCTCTTGGTTTTGACCAGTTATTCCTCTTCTCTGGAAACAAACAAACAAACAAACAAACAACAACCAAAACAAAACAGATAGTCAACATTCTGCTACTAGAGGTTTATGGCAATTCTGAACCAAGCCTAAGCAAACAAAACAAATAATTTGTTCATGACTTCAATAATCTAAAGTATGGACTGGGGCTGGGGGACCTCCTTCCTCTAAAAAGAGTGTCCAAATGGCTTTCAATGTACCATGTTCATAGAAGGATTTCAGGGAAATATAATTTTTAGCTTCTCTTCTGACTATATAAACTTGTGGTTTTTTTAAATGTCTTTCTCTGACATTATCAATCAAATTGATTATGGAACTTGGTTTTGAAGCAGTGTTTATTTGAAATGAATGCTTGGAAGGAGAAGGAAAAAGTGAGTGAAGAGGGTATCCTTTTGGAAATGTGACTTTTCAAATGGTAGGTGACTCTTATTTGTACATTTTAGAGCATTCAACCAAGTCAAAAATATTTGATGAGAATATTTGATATTCTCACTAATAAATTGTTTTCTCAGGGGATTTTTTAAAAAGACATTATGCAATATAAAAGACTTCCACTCTTTTTTGGAAATTGTGGAGAGTTAAAACATTTGCATTTGCTTCCTAGATAATGTGTTAAAATACTTTGAAGTCAATCACTTATGACAGTAGAAATGTTTTCCCTTACAGTTATGCAAGCTAGAAGTTCCAAACATAAGCATTGGCAGAACTGCACCTCCTACAGAGATAGTAGGGTGGGGAGGGGCTACCATTGCATGCTTTTCTCAGCATTTCTGGTGGGTACTATCAATATTAGTGTGTCTTGGTTTGTAGTTACTGCACTCCATTCTCTGCCTCTTCTGTCATTTTTGCCTTTGTTGTGTGCTTTTACATATTTGTCTGTCTCTAAACCCTCTTTCTAAATGTTTGTGATTTCTTTTAAAAAGTACCCAAATATTCTAGGATAAACTTCACCTTTCAAGATACTTAAGTTATTCTAATATTTTTGTCATACTAGTTAATATTAAGAATTCCTCCTTCCCATATAAGGTAACATTAATAACGTCTGGGAATTATGACATGGATTTTTTTGTGGGGGATATGTTATACAAGAGTCTTCCTCCAATAGATTTTAAAGACTGTGTCCACCTCACAGGAAAAATGCTTATCCCAATATTCCCAACAAATCAAATATCAACTAAGGTCCAAAATCTCATCTGATTTCAACAATTCCTAATATCATCATCTAAATCAAGTAACAGTGTGGCTCTGATTAAAGCCAATGCAAAAGCTACAGTTTCTCTCCATTTTAAACATGTGGAAGTAGAAAAGAAGTTACTTGTGCCCACAACATATTGGTGAAATAGGTATACAAAAAAGCAAACAGTAGAAATCCTAAACTCACTGTCATTGAGTTAATGTTGACTTATTTGGATGCAATAGGACAGGATAGCAATGCCTCCTTGAGTTTGTAAGACTTTATCACTTTACATAGTAGCAAGTGCTGTTTTTCTCACAAGGTGTGGGTTACTGGTTTTAGATCAGTTGGTTTTACTGCTAGCAGTTCAAATTTTAAACACTACACTACCAGGAATCCTGAAAAAGTCACAAAATAAAAGTTATAGACATCTCTGTTCCAATTTCCATGGAATGAAATATAGGATTGCGAAAAAACTTTGAAACCCAGCAGTGCAGATTTCAAGGCTTTGAAATTCAGCCTAGTAGATGTGCTTGTACCTCTGTCTTCTGAAACCAAGGCTCTGACCTCAAGGTCATTCTTCATTTTTTTCAAAAGTGGCATGCATCTGCTGTCAAGTATCCCTTTCAGCATATTTTCTTCCTATAAAATTCCAGAAGTTTGGCAGCCATTCTTCATTTCTTTCCTTCTCTGTCCCTTTTGTTCAAGCCTGGCTGTGTTTCTGTAGATTTATCTAGTCTCAAAGCCCAATGGGTTTCCATATCTATATATATATAGATAAATATAAATATAGATATAGATATTCAGCGGAACTACTATAGAAGAGATAGTTAAGTGGATTCATGACTCATAAACCCAACCAAGATGTCTTGAGCCTTTCCTTGAGAGCATGATTTTGCAAAGTGAGATGCATCCTGTTTTCTACACTATAAAGAAGGCAATTTAGTTCATTTGTTTTGCCATGGTATAACAAGAACTAACTTCCCTGCAGTTTCTAATTGCATGTTCCACATTTTCTTCTGAGCTTTCATCAACATACATTTGATGTACATATTTTTACTAAAATTTTGTTTGTTTGAGGAAATATAGACTTTTACTGTTCTGCTGCATGCCCTTGCTGCATGCCCTTGCCTCAGGGTGGTGGGGTCACACAGGATGCACTCCTTACCCTGCTTCTTCAGTGTTGGCTTCATAGGGCTTTGGATCAACAAAGGACACCATATTTCATAGTGGGGTGGGTCACAGGGTCCTCTCTGTGCAATGGCTGTTCTGAGTGGGGAGATTATCCTTGAGGCTCCGTGGGCCAGGATGCACTCTGCTCTCTCTTCTTCCCCCTTCATTTGCTCTCATGTGCTCTGGTCAGACATGTCCCTCTCCCCGTGATGCAGCTTTAGTGCTGACCTCCAATACCAACTCCCCTCGGGGGGAGCTATCCATGTAGTTGGAATTGGGGCTAGCTCCAGGCTCCATGCCGTTAAAGTATCCTGGGACACCAGATTTAAGTTTGGTTCTTCTTTCCTTGTGGAGAAATAAACAATACGTTCCTTGTGTGAGTTTGTGTCCCATTCCCCGATTACACATTGCTCTCTGAGAAAGATAGATCACTGGCAAAGAGACTCAACAAAGAGGTTAAAGATCTAAACACTACAATTAGGCAATTAGACCTGATAGATATCTACAGAGCTCTGCACACAAATACAAAAAATTCACATTCTTTTCAAGCCCTATGACACATATTCAAAGATAGACAACATATTAGGACAAAAGTCAAATCTGCATAAATTTAAGTTAGCTGATATCATATCTCTCTCTCTCTGACCACTGTGCCAATAGATTGGAAATCAACAAAAGTAAGATAAAGAAAACAAGTGTCAGCAATTGGAGGATGAACAGCTCCCTATTGCAAAAGGAGGGTGTGATGATACAGTCAAAGATGAAATTAGGAAATTTCTAGAAACTAATGAGAATGAGAACATGACATACAAAAACCCATAAGACACAATGAAGACGGTCATCAGAACATTATAGGGACACATGACAAAGGAGGAAAGACTTATCATTGATGCACAAAACTTACAACAACTAGAGCAGAGTCAACAAGACCATGCAACTAATAGCAAAAGAAGGAAATAATAAAAATTAGGTCTGAGTTTCAGGGAGTGGTAAAATAAGAAAATGATGGAAAAATTTACGCAGCTAAAGTTGGTTATCATACTGGAGGTTTTAGCTAATAGCATAAGGGGAATGAAGACGTGAATCTATCATTATTTGCAGATAATATGATTTTATATATGGAAAATCCCAAAAGCTCCACCAAGGGAGCCCTAGAACCAATGGAGGAGTACGGCAGAGTGGCAGGATAGAAGATCAAAAAAATAGAAGTCTATTGGAGTGATGTACACATCCTATAAGTCCACCAAAGAGGAGATTAAAAAGGTGGTACCCTTCACAATAGCCAAGCACAAATTGAAATATCTAGGGATATATCTGTCTAAGAGAACAAAAGATCCATGTGAGGAAAATTACACAGCACTACTACAAGAAATCACGAGTGAATGCAACAAATGGAAGAATATCCCATGCTCATGGATTGGAAGACTCAGTTCTACCCAAGGCACTTTATAAATTTTGTTTGTTTGATTGTTTGTTTGTTTTTTGGGCATCACTACCCTCTGCTGGTGGGAATAGGAGACCCAGCCTTTGCTCCTGTGCAGCTGCTGCTGGAATTGAACCTCCATCCCAGTGGGCCGGAGTCCCATGCACAACCACTACACCACTGGGGTTCAGCCCGGCACTTTATAAATTTAATGCACTCCCGATACAATTACCCTCATCTTTCTTCAAAGAAATGGAAAAAATGATTACCAACTTCATATGGGAAGGAAGAAGTCTAGAATTAACAGAAGGACACAGTGGGAAGGCTTGCTTTGCCTGACTTTAGCACATATTATACACATATTAACACATTAGCCACAGTGGTCAAAGCTGCATGGTTTTGGTATAACGATAGAAACTCAGACCAATGGAAAATAACTGAAAACCCAGAAATAAAAGCATCAGCATACAGACAGTTTAGTGTTGATAAAGATCCCACAAATATCAAATGGGAAGCAGATGCCCTCTTCAACAAGCGGTGCTGAAAAAAAAAAGAATATCTACCTGCAGAAAAATGAAGCAAGACCCTTATCTCATTCTGTGCACATGAATAAATTCAAGGTGCATCACATACCTCGAGGTAAAACCCCAAACTATAAGGGCCATCAAGGAGGGAATTGGGACCAACCTGAGAACACTGGCATGGAGATTACATAGCCTATCAGAAATAGGGAAGGACACAACAGAGAGGAGGCACAAATTGACAAATGAGAGAAAACACCAGTACATTGAAATAATTCACCAAAAGAGTTATAAATGAACCCATGGACTAGGAAAACATCATTAGCAATGACAAATCAGATAAAGGCTTTATTACTAAAATCTACAATACCATGATAGCTTCCAAAAAGGAATAAACTAACCACCCACTGAGGAGGTTGGACAAAGGACCTGGACAGAAGTTTCACAGAGGCAGAAATCATAATGATCAATAAACATGTGAGAAAACATTCATCATCACTAGCAATAAGAGAAATGCAAATCAAAACAATGACATACAACTTAACACCCTCAGAGATAGCCCAATTAAAAAAAAAACTATTTTACTCTTTGTGATGAAGTAAAAGTTCTAGTCATTATTGTAGTTGGGCTTGTATTCTTCAGTTTGAAACCACTAGCAGCTTCTCAGGAAAAAGATTGGAATATGTAGTCCCATAAACAATTACAGTCACGGAAATCTACAGGGTCACTATAATTTAACACTGACTTGATGGCAGTGAACAGTTAGTAGAGATATAGTTCCTTTTTTGGTGGGGGGGTGGCTTTGCATTTTTTGCCCTTTAACAATAGTTTACACTCAATGATATCTTGTTATGGGAAAGATATTTTGGTAAGCACTTTTGTATCTTATATCATTTAGTCTGGAAACAATATTGTAAAAATATAATTATCTCTATTTCTCAGATAAAGATTTTGGTGCTATTGCCATGCCACCATTAGGTAGCTGTTAAAGTGCTTTAAAAAGATGCTTATACAGAAAATAGTAGCAAACACTTTCATAATCCACTGCCACCTCTCTTTAGTGCATGTGCAATAAACTTCTAAAACATACAATAAAGAGAATGGTTTCCTAGCAAGTAGGTACCTTACTGGAGTAGCATTGATGTTTTTGCATTATGAGGCCCATTAATTCTCCATTTCTGCCCTGTATGATAGATTCATTGCTGCCACATTAACTCCAAGGATTAAGGAAAAGAATGGGAGGATAAAAATACCACTCTGCTTACTGTTTTCCCTGTGGTGAAAATTTAAAGTGAGGAGTTCATGCAGATAAAAAAATAGGTCTGGTCAATCAACAGTGCCAAGTAAATGGAAACTTGGTATTAAGCTCTCTAAAGAACACTGCTGAGAAAAAAGATAGTGGGTTCTTGGATATGTTGAAAAATACTGATAGAAAAATTGCACACCTTTGTTGAAAAGGGTAGGTTGCAAAGTAAAGAGGCAAATATCAAGCAAGGACCTGAGATGGGGAAACTACTTCAGGAAATTAACAGCAGCTGTCCACAACAGAAACTTTTGACTTGGCATATCGAAAAAAAGGAAAAGAAGTCACAGGAGAATTCTACCAAGCATTCAGGAATGAAATTTTACCAATCCTACACAAACTGTTCCAGACAAAGAAAAAGACAGCAACCCCCCTCTCAAACCTTTAAGACACCCCCAATCCTTTCAATGAAGCTAACTTTGATACCTAAACCAATAACTCTGAAACCTAAACTAGGTAAGTATCCCACAAGAATTGAAACCTACAGACGAATATCCCTAATGAACATCAGTGCAAAAATCTTTAACAAAATACCGGCCAATAGAATGCAAAAGTACATAAAAGTTAATTCATCATGACCAAGTGGGATTCATAACAGGACCATTCATATTATTCACCACATTGACATGAAAATTATAAGAACCACATGATAATATCGATAGATGCTGAAAAAGCATTTTACATTAATCAGCCATTCCTGTTTAAGACCCTCAAGAAGATTTGAATGGAAAGAAAATTCCTCAATATTACACAAGCTATATATGAAAAGCCAAAAGTCAATATGATAGCCAATGTTGAAAAGATTAAAATGAACCCATTGAAAAGGGGGACCATACAGGGATCCCCCTTGTCCCCACTCTTATTTAATATCATACTGGAGTTCCTAAATAACAGCATAAGGCAAAGAAAATACATCAAAGATATGCACCTGGGGAAGGAAAAGGTGAAGCTATCATTATTCACAGATGGTGTGATTTTACATATGGAAACATCCATAAAACTCCATAAGGGGAGCACTGGAAACAATAGAGGAATATGGCAGGGTGGCAGGACACCAGACTGCTTCTGTTGGACAAGATGACAGAAGAGGGGATCAAAAACATGGTACCTTCCACAATGGCCAAACACAAGTTGTAATATCTAAACAATATTAGGTATTAGTACCAGAAGAGAGAAGAAACAAATCATGAACAGACATCTGTGCTCCAATGTTTCCACAGCACAGTTCATAATTGCACGGAGTTGGAACAACCCAAATTTCCATCAATAGACAAATGAATCAAAAATCTGTGGTACATACATTTTACGGAGTAGTATGAATCCCACAAAAGCAGTGATGAACACATGGAGCACAACACTGCATGTGAAGAACTGGAGGAATTTGTGCTAAGTGAAATAAGCTAAGCACAAATACAACATTAGTCTGTTGACATAAGCTTAAAAATGCAAAAGGGAAAAAACAAACAAACAAACAAAAAACAAAAATATTTTAATGCAAATGGGAGAGGTTTACATACAAGAGGAATAAAACATTGAGAAAGCATTGCAACCCAGTCCCGTCCAAGTCTATAAATCCAATATTGGATCACGTGTCTGATACCAATTCATAAGTCTTCGTAAGATTCATGAAGCACATGCAATGATGGCAGGACAATTACAGGCCAGTGGGTGCAGTGTCTTGTGTACCTAGTGGCAGTAGAAGCATCTCAGTACTGGCAGGAGTCTCTACGTGTCTTTTCCAACCCCTGAGATCTGGTTCCATCACGGTAAACCCATGCGGTTTCTCCTCTGGCTCCTCCAGAACTCAGGGTCTATCAGCATGCCGCCTTCCTGTCTTGTCAGTAGAGCGTCTCAGTGGTGAGAATGATGATACTAGGAAGGTGAAGGGAAAGTAGAGTAGAAAGGGGGAACCAATTGCAGGGATCTACATATAACTTCCTCCCTGGAGTATGGATAACAGGGAAGTGGGTGCAGGGAACCATCAGACAGTGTACGATATGAAAAAATAATGACAATTTGTAAATTATTAAGGGTTCGTGTGTGGGGCGGGCAGGAGAGAAATTATGGGGCACTAATACCGGGGGCCTAAGTAGAAGGAGGGTGTCTTGAGAATGATGATGGCAACAAATGTGCAAATATAGACTGCATACAATTGATGTATGTATTGATCATGATGAGTTGCATGGGCTCCTAATAAAACGATTTTTAAAAATGCAAACGGGGTATAAGGGGAAATTACTGTGTACATTCCTGGAATAATGTCCAGGTACTATGGCAGGAGTCAGACTCAATCTAGGGGTACATATGGCAGCCAACTGAAAAGGAGGGGGGGTGGGAAGGCTTGTCTTTTTTACTGTTTCTTTTGTTATTTTGTTTTCTTTTACTCGGTATGGTTTTGGTGCATAGCACTGTCTCTGCATGTCTATCTTGGTAAGATAAGTGGGATAAACAATCTAGAGGCACATGAGAGTGGGGGAGGCAAAGGAAAAGAAGTGGGTGTTAACAAACCTACGGACAAGGGAACAACAAGTGATCTCTAATCAATGGTCAAGAGGGTATAGAGGTCTGGCAAGAACTGATCAAAGGCTATGTAAATGAGAAGAATTACTGAAATCCAAATGAGGGCTGAACATGGTAGTGGGACAAGAGGAAAGTAAAAAGAAATAGAGATAAGAACTAGAAGGAAAAGGGCATTAATAAAAGTCTAAATAAAAGGATGCATACATGTAAATATATTATATGTAACGATAGGGAAATAGATCTAATTACATGTATTCTTAGGTTTAGAATTGTAGCAGCTGGACATTGAGCCGCTATTAAATACTCCCTCAGTGTAAGAACACTTGGCTTTAATAATCTGGCATTCTGTGATGCTCATTTTCCCAACACAATCACTGAAGTCAAAATGTGTGCATAAGCACTTGTTGAAGAAAGCTCATGGTGTCCAAGTGTCAGAAGATAGTCCCCCTGGGTCGGATGCGGAGCGACCGGCGGGCAGGCGGGAGGGCAGACTGATCAACTGAGGCCGGGGACCCCTGGCGAGCAAGATGGTGCAGACTCAGGGCACCTGGAGGAAAGTCTGTTACTATGACGGGGAAATTACTCTTGGGAGTAATTACTCTTGGGAAATTACTCTTATGAACAAGGCCATCCGATGAAGCCCCATCGAATTCGCATGACTCACAACTTGCTGCTCAACTATGATCTACCGCAAGATGGAAATCTACCGCCTCCACAAAACCAACGCAGAGGAGATGACCAAGTACCACAGTGACGACTACATCAAGTTCTTGCGCTCCATCCGCCAAGATAACATGTTGGAGTACAGCAAGCAGATGCAGAGATTCGATGTTGGTGAGGACTGTCCAGTGTTTGACGACCTGTTCGAGTTCTGTCAGCTGTCCGCGGGTGGTTCTTTTGCAAGTGCCGTGAAGCTGAACAAGCAGCAGACGGACATCGCCATGAACTGGGCCGGAGGCCTGCACCATGCCAACATGTCCGAGGCGTCCGGCTTCTGTTACGTCAATGACATCGTCCTGGCCATCCTGGAGCTGATCAAGTATCACCAGAGGGTGCCCTACATTGACATCGACATTCACCACGGCGACAGCGTGGAAGAAGCCTTCTACAACACCGACTGGGTCATGACCGTGTCTTTCCACAAGTATGGGGCGTACTTCCCCGGGACCGGCGACTTGCGAGATATTGGCACTGGCAAAGGCAAGTATTACGCTGTGAACCACCCGCTCCGGGATGGGATCGATGACGAGTCTATGAAGCCATTTTCAGGCCAGTCATCTCCAACGTCATGGAGATGTTCCTGCCGAGCGCGGTCGTGCTCCAGTGTGGCTCCGACTCCCTGTTTGGGGACGGGTTAGGCTCTTTCAACCTGATCATCAAAGGGTACGCCAAGTGTGTCAAGTTTGTGAGGAATTTCAACCTGCCCACGCTGATGCTGGGAGGCGGGGACCACACCATTGGCAATGTCACGCAGTGCTGGATGTACGAGACAGCCCTGGCCTTAAGCACAGATATCCCCAATGAGCTCCCATACAATGACTACTTTGAGTACTTTGGACCAGATTTCAAGCTTCACATCAGCCCTTCCAACATGACCAACCAGAACACGAATGAATACCTGGAGAAGATCAAGCAGAGACTCTGAGAACCTGAGGATGTTGCCCCATGCCCCTGGGGTCCAGATGCAAGCCATTCCTGAGGACGCCGTCGCAGAGGAAAGTGGCGATGAGGACGAAGAGGACCCCGAGAAGCGCATCTCAACCTGCTCCTCTGACAAGCGAATTGCTTGTGAAGAAGAGTTCTCCAACTCTGATGAAGGGGGAGAGGGTGGCCGCAGAAACTCTTCCAACTTCAAAAAAGTCAAGCGAGTCAAAATAGAGCATGACAAAGAGGAAGAGCCAGAAGAGAAGAAAGATGTTGCAGAAGAGGAGAAAGCCAAGGAGGAGAAGCTTGAAGCCAAAGGGTCAAGGAGAAGGTCAAGTTGGCCTGAGCAGATCTCTCCAGCCCCAGATTCTTGCAAAGTTCCTGACATTTCTCCCCGAGCCCCTCAGAGTTTATATTTTCTATTCCTCTGTGTATTTATATAAAAATATATTAAATATAAATATCTCCAGGAACTAGACAGGAACCAGGACCCCACGCTAGCCCTGGGCAGCGTGGCTAGGTAAACTTCCAACAGCTGCCTTGCCAGCTCGGCTGCTTTTATTTCAGTGGAAAAGGTAGTTTTAGGTAGTAACAGGACAGACTCCTGCTGAGTGGACCTTCTATGGAAAGATGCCTGTTACTGAACAATCTAGGGGTGACTGGGCCTCTCAGGGACCCTGGTACTTTTTCTTCAAGGTTCCTTAAGATTGGGATGGCTTTTTTTTTTTTTTCATTTACAACCCACCCCTGCCTCGCTGTTGCTGCCTGACACCGGTGAGCCAACCCACTCTCACTGCCTGCCCTCCGGGACCCCGGTTCTGCAGCTGGAGGGCACCAGTCTAGGTTTCCCTTTTCAGATACTATTTTCATGTTTGTGAAAACCTTTGTAATAAAAAAAAACGGTAAAAAAAAAAAGATATAGCACCTGATGTCTTAAAGACTAGAAGATAAACAAGTGGCCATGTAGTTGAGAAGCCACAGAGTCCACATGGAATTAGCTCACCAGCCTCTGTGATCATAAGGTGTCATGGCATCAGGTATCAGACATCAAAGACTCAGAAGAAAAAATCATATCTTTGTGAATGTGGCAGTGCAGAGGGGAGAACCAAAGCCCATCTGTAGACAATTGGACATTGCCTTACAGATGGGTCACAATGAAGAGACAAGCCAGTAAAGATGCAGTATAGCATCATTGAAACATGCAGCTTTCCTCTAGTTCTTTAATGCTACCCTCCCATCATGATGATGATCCATATTCTACCTTATTAATATGGTTAGATAAGACTATGTACACTGGTAGAGATCAGAGTGGAAACACAGGGAATTCAAGACAGATAAATCCCTCAATACTGATACTGGCAGTAGAGATACAAGGAGGGGAAGGGGAAGGGGAAGAAAAAAGGGGGAATGAAAGGGGAAGAAAAAAAGGAATGATCTACATAAATCTTCCTCCCAGGGGAATGGACAACAGAAAAGTGGGTGAAAGGAGACATTGATCAGTATAAGACATCAGAAAAGTAATTTATAAACAATTTATAATAAATTATTATCATGAGGGATGATGGATGAGGGAGGGCAAAAATGAGGGGGTGATATCAAGGGTTTAAGTAGAAAGAAAATATTTTGAAAACAATGATGGCAACAAGTGTACAAATGTGCTTGAAACCATGGATAGATGGATGGATTGTGGTAAGAGTTTTATAAGGCCCTGATAAAATGATGTAAGAAAGAAAAGAAGAAGCAGGCAGAGGTGATAACAATAATACAGGATTATTATTAACTCCTAGTTGTGTCAGGAGTTAATTGGCAAGAACAAAACTCAAGTTCTGGTTAGGAAAAGAAAGAAATTAGGAGACTCTCCCTCACCGGCCCCCTCCCCCCAACCCCCACACACAAACGCTGAAATACTGAGGTTCATATTGCTCTTTAAAACAGTATTTGTTATTATTAGTGATATTACTATCACTTCACAAATAGTCTATTTTTCCAACTCATAATGACCCTATACACAGTTTTCTACATTATAGGTTTTTTTTTTTTTTTTTTTGTGGAACAGAAAGACTTAATTTTCTTCCATGGAGAAGTTGGTGGGTTTGAACCACAGACCTTGCAGGATAGTAATCTACTGATTATTTAACAGTGGGGAAGAGCTCTCCTAGTTATTATTAGTGGTATTATTTTCATTCCAAACATGATCTATGCTTATGTAAAAATTTCAAACAAAATAAACAAACACAGAAAAAACAGACAAAATAAAGACCATCTGTAACCACTTGGTCTTTTGTGCCTATATGGCTCGTGTAGGAACATGTGGGCAGAGTTTAGTTTGTCAACCAGGTTGCAGATTAACTGGAGAGCAAGTGAGATAAATGGCTCATTGGAGGCTGGTCTCTCTCTCTCTTTCTGCTTCAGTGGGTCTTCTGTTGATGACCTACTTTGAGCTATGCTGATGACAGCCAGAACCCTGGAGATGCGTCTACCACCATTGCATCTAAAAAATTCTGTCCCCATCAGCCTGTGATCTTTCTGCACTTTTCAGCATTGGATGTGGCTGCATTAGTCTGAAGAGGGATTTATGGACTAGTACTGGGCTTATGGACTTGATCAGCACTTGACTGGGATGTTTACCTGATATATAATTATATATATTATATATTTTATATATAAATATAATTCTATATAAAACTCTCTTACTTATATAACTTCAGGGGTAAATGGGTCATTAAAATAAAGACAGGTCATGTCTATGGTTGAAATTCTGTATTCTCTAGCAACAAAGAATACATTGCTTTTTCTCTTGTGTACTACTATTATTAAAAAATCAACAACACAAAACCCCTAAACTAACCCTACTGGCATGGAGTTAATTTTGACTCCCTCTCACCCTGACTAGGGTTTCCAAAATTATGAATCTTTACAGAGACAGGTAGCCTCATGTTTTTTTTCTCTCTCTTTGATAGTGGGTTTGAACCTCTACCTTAAAGATTACCAGCTCAACACCTAATCCACAGTGCCACCAGGGCTCCAAACTTACTGTAATTAAGCATTAGTTCTGTCCTAGGCAGGTTCTGAAACTTTTTTTGTTACCTGTATCATATAGCTCTTACATCAGTTCTATTACTGTTGTGTTTTTTAGTCTAAGAAGCATATGTAAGGAGAATGAAATAGTTCATGTAAGGTGACTCAATTATATTTGTGAAGAAGTTTCATTATGCATAGAGATGTATGGAGATATAATAATAAAAACAACTTCAAATCTGTACCCACTATATGTTTTTGAGACTGAACTTTATGTTAACCTCCCATCATGTTACTGGCAGATATTATATTAATGGCACTGTAGTTAATGTATGAACTCTAAAAAGCCCAATTGCTTATGTACAAATCTTAACTCTGGCACACAGTAATTATGTGACTTTGGCCAAGTGACATTATATCTTTGTGCCTAAGTTTTCTCTTCTTCACTAGTGGGATAATAATAATACTACTAGGGCTGAGCCCCGGTGGCAGAGTGGTTGAGTGCAGGACTCCGGCCCATAGTCTTGGCAGTTCATATCCAGCAGGCGCTCTCCAGGAGCAAGGCTGAGTAGCTCCCACGACCACTAGAGGGAAGTGATGCCCCCCGCCCCAAAATTAATAATAATAAGATAGTACTAGTAATAATGAAAAAATAAAGCAAAAATGACAAGTTACTGAAGATATTTGACCATAGGAAAGGAAAAAGGAGTCTTCTGTTAGAAAATTGTTAGAAAAGATAACTTTTAAAATAAAATTCAAATTGGGGCTTCTGTTGTTAACACTTGAAGTATTATGAAAGCTAAAAAAGAAAGAAAGAAGCAAAACAGCACACACTATGAAAGCTATGGTCCTAATCAACTTTTATAGTTCTTTATAATTTGGAAAGCAATGAGCTGCTTAGCTGTCTTCTGGTCAAAGCCAGTGAATTGCCAGCTCTCTGCTGTGAGTGGCCTTCAAATAGAAATTCAGTTCATAAGAAAGAATGGGAAAGCCTTTTCTAGCAATTAGGGAAACAAAACCAAAGGGATGTAAAACAAACAAAAAAAACCACACAAACTTAAAGTATCAGTAGAGATTCTGAAATGTGAACAGAACCTGAGTTGAGAGGATGTAGTTTTCTTACTCTTCTGAACACTTACAAATCCCAAGTGTAATGACTTCTGCTCATTCTAGATGAAACACATGCACTTTGTTTTGTTAAACAAGACTTGGGGAACACAGAATGAGAGGATTTTTGAGAGCAGCTTGAGTGATATACAAAAAAAGGCTAGAATTATAGTCTCCAGATTCATACTTTAGTGCTCTTTCACCCTTTTATGTGAGCATTTAGTATCATTACTGTGATAGGTAGGTTTATTGTGTCAAAATGGCCAATTATTGGGATTAACTAAATGGGACTTATGGAAGGTCAGAGATATAAATGATTGGATCTCACCTTTCTATCTCGTTATTTGATTATGGGGCCAGTGTGCAGCTGCCTTAACTTGTTCTCTACCTTAATTTGCAAGCTACACTTACCCTGTGGACCATGTCACTGTAGTTTGAAGTTCCCTCAAGAACTAGGGACAGTTGGACCCTGTCATCTGGCTGACTGTTGGTGACCTGCCCCGCTATTTGCTGCCTGTGGCTGGATAGCCTGAATTTTCTATAGAGGACTGCTCAGGCGTCCTCAAGACTTGAAGGACTATTAGTGTATTTGTTGTCTCATGGAAGTGAGTTGTGCTGCGGCATTTGTACTGCTTTAGAGATTAATTAAATTTTTATTTCTTATGTTATGTTATACACATACAATGATTATTGTCCTGGTTTTGTTTCTTTAGAGAACCGTGTCTACCATATTTGGTACCAGGAGTGATTCTAGAGAAATAAAATCATAAATATGGGCTTCTTAAATTGGCTTTTAAGCCTAATTAAGCTTAACAGCACAGATAATGCTATATTTATATCTAAAGCCACGAATAAGTCAACCACTCTTAATCTATCCTGTGAAGGAGCAAAGCTAATATCACCACCGAAAGATGCAGCGCTGGTTAAAGGAGAAGCTCTGGGTGATGGTATGTTTGATATTTTCCAGAAGTTTTGTCAGGATGACAAGTATAGGGAAGCTAGATGGCCAGTATGATTAAAATGGAGAGTGTGATTAAGGAGAGGGATGGTCTCAGAACCTCATGAGCATGCCTCAAATTACAACCAACAGACAAATTCTTCTGGCTATGCAACACTTGAGAGCCTGGTCCCATCTACTAATAGAGCTGACACATCCAGGAACCAGGTCCCATGTCTTATCATGTAAGTGACCTGAATTATAAGGTGAGGTGAACTGCAGATCTAGAGCAGTGTTTGATACCAAAGTGAGAACATTCATAGGGAAAAGTTTGGACCCTGGAATGTGGAATGGGCAAATGGACTGATGAATAGAAGAGGAGGCTATGGAGCCCCTAGTAATGATTGAGTCACCCCAGTCAATAGATTTAAACCTCCCAGCTTAAGGTAATAATCCACTATGAATAAAACAACACACACCTGAGCAGTTTAGCCAAACTGTTTGAGGTCAAGTGCCACGTAAGATCAAAGTATTTCTGTAGTATTTCCTGAGGGAAAAACCTTACAGCATATTGCTGAGACCACCTGGGAAAATACCCTTACTACTCATGATTTCTTCTAGACCTTTAACTAAAATTAGGACACAGAAAACTCCTAAAGTTGAGGTTAAGATGATTACCAAGAAGAAATGCGCTAAACTCACAAGAGCTGATTGAGTTTTCAAATATGTACAAGCTGAAGCCTAGGGACTATCCCTGGGAATGGTTACTAAGTGTGTGGGAGACAAATGCAAGAAATGTAATATCAGACCAGTCTGAATTTCTGAATATGGGATCCCTAAGCACAGATTCTTCTTTCAATGACTCAGTTAAAGAAGCTAAGAGAGGGTCTAATTCCTTGTTTGGTTGGTTCACTGAAGTATAGACTGACAGATGGCCTAGATTGGACCAACTTGAGGTGCCTGACCTACCTTGGTACAGAAATTGGTATGTTGGAATGGATCTATCAAGATATTCCCATAGACCCCAAAATGGGGTGTCCTAATCTTCAACAGAGTCATAAGGAACAAGTCTGTGAAGTGGGTTACAGCATCTCTAAAGACTCCTGTACTTGCTATTTTATGTGCACCAGGATTAACAGTGGGAACTACCCTAAGTGAACTCTGACATTTGCCTACAATGGGGCTGATTGGGCCACGTGGAGGTAGACAGCAAATGTCAGCACTGACTGAATAGATACAGGGTGGACGTGGTTATAATATACTGCAAGGTTCCCATAATAAAAAAAGCAACCTGTCTTGTGTGGACTTAAGGCATTGGCTACTTAGACTTGGTGTCCCAGGAGTAAAGTACATGGGAAACCTACTAAATATTTATGTGACCTATAAAGACAGAAGAATGCTAGATCAAGTGAACAGCAGGATAGACAGTCAACATCACTCAATCATTTTATAGACCTGAGCCAGTTTACAGATGCACAACTCCCAGATCCCATTGAAGGAGGATCCTGCTAAATCACCAAAGGTTTATACTGTTAGTCTTTCTTATAGCCTTCCACATGGGAACAAGTGACCTTTCACAAGAGTGACTGTTCATTGGGGGAAAGGAAGTAATCAAACTTTTCAGGGATTACTAGACACTGACTCTGGACTGACATTAATTCTAGGAGACCCAAAGTGTTTCAAAGGTCCACCAATCAAAGTCAAGACTTATGGAGGTCAAGTTATCAATGAAGTTTTAGCTCAGGTATGCCTCACTATGGGTCCAGTGGACCTGTGACCCCATCCTTTGGTTATTTTTCCATTTCCAAAATGCATTATTGAAAAATATCTACTCAGAACTGACAGAACCCCTATATAGGATTCTTGAAATGTGGAATAAGGGCTATCATAGTAGAAAAGACCAAGTGGGCACCATTAGAATTGTTATTGCCTAGGAGCATACTAAATCAAAAGCAGTACTGCTCTCCTGAAGGGAATGCAGAGATCAGTGCCATCATCAAAGATCTGAAAGATGCAGGAGTTGTGAATCCTACCACATTTCCTTTTAACTCACCTATTTGGCCTGTAAAGAAAATATGTATCCTGGAGAATGATAGTGAATTATCATAAACTTAATCATTGATGACTCCAATTGAATCTCGCATTCCAGATGTGATTTTATTGCTTGAGCAAATTAATACTTCTCCTGGTACTTGATGTGCAGCTATTAATCTGGTCAATGCCTTCTCAAAACCAATCTAAAAAGATCACCAGAAACAGTTTTCCTTCAGCTGACAGAGACAACAATACACTTTCACAACTCTCCTCCAAAGGTACAACAACTCTTCCACCTTATGCCGTAATTTAGTCCAAAGGAAATTTGATTGCCTATCTCTTCCAAAAAAGTCATTCTAGTCTATTGTATTGATGAAATTATGCTGATTAGACCAACTAAGGAGGATGTATCAAAGATTTATTGGTACAACATCTGTGTACAAGAGGTTGGGGAATTAACTCAATGAAGATATACGCTTCCTCTATCTCAATAAAATTTCTAAGGGTGCAATGATGTGGGACATGTTAAGACATACCTACTAAAATGAAGAGTAAGCTATTGCATAGCCCCCCACCCCCAACAAAAAAATAGATGCACAATGCCTATCGATCCTCTTCGTACTTTGGAGGCAACATATCACTCGCTTCATTGTTCTACTTAGACCTATTTATCAAGTGACAGGAAAGGTCACCAATTTTGAGTGGTGCTCAGAACAAGAAAAAGATCTGTAACTGGTTCAGACTGCCATGCTAGTTGCTTTGTCATGGGGACCATATGTTCCAGCTGACCCAATCGTGCTAAAGGTGTCAGATGTAGATAAAGATGCAGTGCGGAGTTTTTGGCAGACCGCTATTGATGAATCACAGTATAGACCATTGGGACTTTAGAATAAAGTCCTGCCATCCTCTGCAGACAGCTATTCCCCCTTTGAAAAACAGCTGCTAACCTGTTACTGGGCCTTGGTTGAGACTGAATGCTTCACCATGGGCTACGAAATCACAATGTGTCCTGAACTGCCCATCATGAACAGGATATAGTCTGATCTACAGATTCATAAAATTGGATGTGCACAGGAATACCCCATTGTTAAATGGAAGTGGTATATACAAGATCCGGCCAAAGTAGGACCTGAAAGTACAAAGTAGGATGCATGAAGAAGTGGCCCAAATGCCTACAGTCTCCACTTCTGTCACAGTACCTTCTCTCTCCCAGCCTTCACTTATTGCCTTCTGGGGAGTTCCTTATGATAATTTAACTAAATAGCAGAAAACTCATGCTTAGTTTGTGGATGACTCTGCATGATATGCAGGTGCCACTCAAAAGTGGATGGGAGCAGCATTATAGCCCTTTCTAGGCTCTCCCTAAAGGACAGTGATGAAAAGAAATCCTCCCAATGGGCAGAACTTTGAGCAGTGTACCTGGCTGTTCAGTTTGCCTTCAAGGGAAAAAGGCCAGATGTGAGACTGTGTACTGATTCATGGACTGTGGCTAATGCCTTGGCTGGATGGTCAGGGACTTGGAAGGAACATGTTAGAAAATTGGTGACAAGGAGGTGTGCGTAAGAGATATGTGGATAGACCTCTCTGAATAGGCCAACAAAGTAAATAGTATCCCATGTGAATGCGCACCAGAACATTACCTCTGAAGAGGAGGACTTTTAACAATCAAGTGACATGCACTGTGGAGACTGGTCCTATTCTTTCCTCTGCCACTCCTGTTATCACCCAATGGGCACATAAACAAAGAGGACATGGTGGTAGGGAAGGAGGTTAAGCATGGATGCAGCAGCATGGACTTCAACTCACCAAGGCTGACTTGGCCACTGACACTGCTGCGTGCTCCATTTGCCTGCAGCAGAAACCAACATTAAGTCCAAGAGATGGGACCATTCTTCAGGGAGATGAATTGGCAATTTGGTGACAGATTGATTACATATGACCACTTTTGTTCTTACTGGAATAGACACCTACTCTGGGAATGGATTTGTCTTCCCTGCACACTATGCTTCTGCCAAAATTACCATTAGTGGACTTACCGAATGCCTCATTCACTGGCATGGCTTCCATATAGCTTAGCTTTAAATCAAGGAACTCACTTCGCAGCAAATGCAGTATGGCAATAGACTCATGTCCATGGAATCATGTTCCTCATCATACGGAAGCAGTCAGCTTGATAGAAGACACAATTACACATAAAGAACCAATGATAGCACCAATTACTTATCAGTAACTTGCAGGGCTAGAGCAATGTTCTCCAGGAAGGTGTATACTCTTTAAACCAGTGGCCAATATATAGTGCTGTATCTCCAATAGTCAGAATTCATGGGTCCAAGAACTAAGGGGCAAAAGCTGGAGTGGATCCACTCATTATTTCTCCTTGTGGCCTACTTGCAGCATTTTTGCTTCCTGTCCCAGCAACCCTATACCCTTCAGTCCTGGAAGTCCTCGTCTCGAAAGAAGGAATTCTCCCAACTGGAAGCACAGCTTGGATTCCACTGAACTGGCAGCTGAGAATGCCCCTTGTCCACTCTGGGCTTCTCATGTCTTTGGCTCAACAGGTTAGGAAGGTTGTCACTGTACTGAGTGGTATGATTGATCCTGATTACTAAGGAGAATTTAGACTTGTACTATATAATGGAGGTAAAGGAGAATATGTCTGGAATCCAGGAGATCCCATAGACTGACTCTTAGTGCTGCCACGCCTTGTGATTAAAGTTAATTGTAAGTTACAGCAACTCAATCCTGACAGGATATCTAATGACTCAGATCTCTCAGAAATGGTCTAGGTCACCTCACCAGACCAAGAAAACCACAGCCAACTGAGCTGCTTTCCAAGAGAAAAGGTAATACAGAATGGGTAGTAGAAGAAGGCAATTCTACTTATCAGTTATAATTGTGATCAATTGTAAAAGCGAGGTTTCTGATTGTCAGTTTATTTTATTTATATGTGCTTATTGAATATCTTTCATTTGTTCATGTATGACATCAGATACAGTTGGACTGTTTGTTTTCATTTATATGTATGATAAATCTTGATGCTAAATATAAATACGATATTATTAATGTTTGGAAACTATACATGGCTAAAGAATTATGTACAGGTGCCAAGTTGGAAAGGGGTGGATTGTGATAGATAGGTTTATTGTATCAACATGGTGAATGATAATATGTGTGATTAATTGAAGGATAGAGAGATAAATGGCTGGACGAGTCTTGTCTTTCTTGTCTCTTACACTTTGATGACTGGACCAGTGTACAGTTTGCCTTAGCCTGTTCTCTGCCTCAATTTACAAGCTACACTATATGTGATCCACCTACCCCATGGACCTTGTCCCTGTATTTTGAGGTTCATTCAAGCCCTACTTCATCAAGGTACTGGAGTATATATCACTTGAGCTGGAGACAGTCAGACCCTGTTATCTGGCTGACGGTGAGCTGCTTTGCTGCTTGCCGCCTGGGGCTTTATGGACTAAATTGACCTATAGAGGACTACCTGATGGCCCTCAAGACTTGAAGAACTGCCAGTATATGAGCTGTCTCTTGGAAATGAGTTGCACTGAGCCATTTGTACTGCTTTATAGATTAAGTAACTTTTAATTTCTTATGCTATATATATGTATATATATACATACTTATGTAATCATTAGTGTCCTGGTTTTGTTTCTCTAGAGAACTCTGTCTAACATACTTTTGTCCCATTGTATTGTGCATAAATGTGTATATTCATGTTTATGTATTCATGAATATTTGTATATGTGTACATATGAATAGTTGCAAATATATACATGTTAAATATGTAAATGTGAGTGAAATATAAAAGCAAAACAAAAAGTTTATCACGTAGGTGCCTTGAATTGATGCCAACTAATAAATATATAGGACAGGGTAGAATTGCCTCTGTTGGTTTCTGAGGCTGTAGTTCTTTCCCAGAATAAGAACCCTCATTTTTCTTCCATGGGAAATGTGAAATACACACACACATTTTATTCTTCATAAACTCTGTGGCAGTCATGTGCTTATGTTAACTTTATGATTGAAATATAGGGGTGGAGTCTAGCCTGTTAAACTGGAGATAGCCATTGAGTAGTCAATGAGGCCTCTGTGAGGGCATGGCTTTCTCGTGAGACTTCTGGGAAATCTAGTGATATTTCTCTCATGAAGATGAGAAGCTACCTTCCCCAGTTGTTGGGAGTTAGTTTCAGAGATGATGAATAAAGGACAAGACAAGATGACAGCATCTGAGAAGCTGGAGGAAGCGGCAGAGAGAACACATGGCTTTGCTCTGATGGAGCCAGACTTCTAAAGCTGGGTTGGCCACATGGAGATCTCTGCCAGTGATGAGTTGTTTCTGCTGTTGATGGACCCTGAGCCCTGGAAGTGAGGTGCCATGTGGCGACACCTGCCAGTGCTGGGATTCTGCACCCACTGACCTGTGACTTCATGAGGTGGAAGGAGACTTTGTAAACTGATTTTGGGCATATGGGTTAATATCGGGCTTATGACTTTGAACTGGACTGGGCTCAATGTCCTGTTCCTCTTGTATATAAACCTTTTCTTTATATTCATATGCGTGTCTATGAAATTTGTTCCTCTAGTCTGGCTGGACTGACACAAACTCTCAAATACCTACTGTGAGCCCTGTTGCATAATTTATGCCATGAATAATTGATGATACCTATAGAGGAAGTTGAAATTAATTTGCATGAGATTTTCTGAATTCATGAACTTGGCTTTGCCTGTTGAACTGCAAACATATTTGTTAAAAGTGAATCTCAATAAGTCAAATCCCATGACATAGTACTTATGTCTGTGTTCATGGTAAGAACTTCCCCTGGTATGTTTGCTACTATGCTCATGAGAAGCTGTGATGTGCTGTCTCAAACAATGGGGGAGGCAAAAAAAAAAAAAGGCTACAACATTTGAGTATATTTGTTGTCTATTGATTTATTCAGTTGTGTTCACAAATGGCTGATCACCCTTAAAATGGTAGACAGCAGTAAATCATCTATTTAAGAAAAATGAATTATGGTTTACCTTTCATCAAAATTAAAAGGCTTTCAATATCATTTTACCTAGGGTTGCATTTTAATATAGCTCATGTATTTCAGCTACACATCAGGATAACAATTCTTTTTATTTTAACTCTTCATTATTCCTCCCATAAAGACTAAACCAAGCTATGTGGTAACCAATTTTATGAGGTCATTGCAGTCTCTTACCAGGATCTTCTAAATATTTTCTCTTTGGAAGTTAGAATTGCAGTTCAAGTACATTGATTAGAGCTGATTACTGTGTGTTGAAATGACTTTGTATTTCCCCGACACATCAGGATTTGAAAAAGTATGAAATAGTTGACATTTTATCTCGCTTAAATCTTTATTAGAATGTGGTTTTGGAAATCTGCTTATTGGAAATTTCTGCTTCATTATCAGGGAGTGTGTTGTTGTTGTTACAGTAAAATAAGCATCTTGAAGATTTAAGGCAATTGCTTGCTATTATGTTAAATGTTGGTATATAGTTTGAGGTGGTAACTATGATGATTAGGCAGATATATTCTGTTACCTGTATGGTTATAGTGCCTGGAAGAAATTTACTAAATACGTAAAGGAGTAGGTTAAAGAATGAATGAATTTTACCATTCTTTGTTTCAATCAGCACTATTATTTCCTTAATAATTTTCTTTTCCAAATTGACTTGTTTTAATTTTAATAAATTGTCATAAAATTTAACTATAGATATAGCTATGTATAAGTATATATACAGATATATGCTTAATTATGAATATGATATACATACACATATATATACACACACAAATGACATAACAGATTGCACTTTGGGAAAGCTCAAATAGTAGAGATGAGAAATAATAACATAAAGTAGTTATTATTTAAGTAGTTATATCAGAAATAGTTAGGTTTCCATCAAACCCCACTCTCCACCTGCCAAAAAAAACCCCACCACATCTCTACCATCAAATTAATTCAGACTCAGTGATCTTCCTAAGGTGACCAGACATCCTGCTTTTGGTGGGCCAGTCTTGATTTTTTAACAATTTGCCCCATGTCCCACTGCGTTTTAATTTTTATTTATTTAATAACTCTATTGCAATATGATTTTTGTGTTCTATTAAATTTTTTTTGCTCCATACAGACCAAATTTTTCATCAAGAACCCATCCACCCACTCCCATCAATAGTTCCCCACTTTACCAATGTTAAAATCTGGTCACTTTATAAATGTTGGAGTAGAACTGCCCAAGTGCATTGTCAAGACTGTGCCTCTTTCTGGGAATAGAAAGCCTTCTCTTTCTCCTGCAGAGTAGGTGGTTTCCAACTACTGAACTTTTGGTTTTCACCTCAACATGTAAACCACTCCTTCACCAGGGCTCATGAGGACTCTCTCAATTGCTGAGTTGATGACGATGTATACTAACCCCACAGGTTAGAACAGAGTAGAACTGCCCTTGTGGGTTTCTGAGATTGTAACTCTTTATGGGAGTAGAAAGTGTTGTCTTTCTACTGAGGAGCAACTGACGGTTTTGAACTGACCATGCAGATCATAGCCCAATATGTAACCACTGGAACACAGGGGTCCTAGGACTTCCTGGGGAGTACAAAACGGTCCATGCTTTTGTAGTAATAGACACAGACTGAAGAAAATTCTGGAGATCTAATTTCACAAAATCATAGCCTTTAGCAAACCTGTGAAGTGCACTTCTTCTCAGACACATGTGGTTGCCAGGAGTCAGAATCAACTACCTAGCAATGAGATCCATTTTGGTATATGTGGAAGAACATAACTTGATTTAATCTATTTTCAAAACACTTTTCCACCTTGTGGATAAAAGATTAGATTCTTTATATAGTTGATAATAGTTATCTATCTTCTGTCCTGGACCATAAAGTCAGCAGTTCCTGATAGCAGAGACTCCAAGCCATGAATATGCCTAAGTGTTGCACTACCACCAAAAAAGTTGGCAGCTTGAAACGCTTATGAAATCAGGCTCTGTGAACTGCTTATGAAAGATCTCAGAGATGTCTGAGGGCAGTTCTACTCTACATGTGGGATCACAAGGAGCTGGAACAGCTACAACCCTGCTACAGAACCCTAGACTGGCATTCATGGAAAACACACATAGCTGCCCACAGAAAGGTTTAAAGTTCTAATTCACGCAGCAGCACCTCAGAAGAAAGATCTGGCAATCCACTGCCAACACATTTACCCCTGGAACCTTTGGGGACCCCAGGTTTACCTGGGGTCACCATGAATTGGATTCTAAAGCAGTTCTATTCAATCTTTAACATCTGCCTTGTCTAGGAGGTCTTCCTAATCATACCATGTAAGTCCAGCACAGAGAATATGGACTAGAGAATAGGGAGAGATTCACTGAATGTGCTGGTCCTGAAATCTCTTTTCACAAATGAGGAAGCAGAATTCAAGGAAGAGACATTGCTTCGGAGTTTGATTGCAATTTCATATGAGATAAAGGACTTTGCTGTATTTTTCAGTCTGTTTCCTGGAGAAAGTGGCAGAAGAGTGAAATATTGTGTGTTTTGGATTATAACTAGGCCTTATAGAGCTGTGTGTGTCTGTTACCTGACAGAGAATATACATATAATCTGAGAAGAAATTCAGCCACTCAATGACAACAGAATGTTACCAGGTGACCTTTTGCTTTCTTTCAAGTGGCACAGAGAATCAAGGAACAATTCAAGCTTGGAGAGAAGGGGTTCCACAAAGTGCTGTTTGTTTTCTTTCATTTGATTTCTATATTCATCTAAGCACTTCCTTGCAACTCTTGCCCAGAGCTGTCAATTATCCACTTTGCCATTATTGTCTCTGAATCCCAAACACTCACTTCAATTGCAGGGGGATGCACCTGCAGGTTCTGAATGGATGTATTCAACAATTGGCTCACACTTAAAATTACTTTGATCTACCCATCTCTTTGTAGGAAGAAACTAAAGGAGGCTGTTAGAAAGAAGGGTCTACTTCTAAGACCAAACTTGTTGGGTTCATCCAAAAAAGAGTATTCCTGATTCTTTAGAAACAGAGTTAAGTGCAATGTGTAGATTACTGTTTCTATCTGTCAGAAAGTCATTTTTGAATAGGTGTTCCTAACTAAATTCTGGGAGCTGCATTCACCCCATGATTAGATAATTACCAAAAATTATCTGAATAAAGCTTTGGGGCCAGCTGGTGTACTACATTTGATGTAATGAAATATGTTTTGGGAATATTCTGTTGAAAGAAATTTATATTTATTTGGTACTATAGTTTAATGAATAACCATTGGAGATTGAAATCACAACTAACCTACAAAATACAAGCAAGCAAACAAATAAATACCCTTAACTGGAAGGATGAGGTCATTATAGAAATGGTATACAATAAAGAAAAATGGTAACAAAAATTTTAGTACCAATAAATATGATAAAATTTATTTTTACTTTCTTAAATAAAATGAAAGACCTGTAAATATGTCACTTGCTGTTGAGTGGATTCTGATTCATGATGCCCCCTCTGTTGCTGACAGTATGATGTTAGATATTAGATATTAGATATTTTGAAATTAGATATTCAGGTTTTACTTCTGAGGTACATCTGGATAATTTCACACTGTCAAGCTTTTAGTCATTGAACTTTTAACTGTGACTCCTGACATCCCTCACATGAACATGGATGCCATTTTGTAAGCATGAAAAACAGACAGGTCTGTGGTGGATGGACTGATAAAAGATTAATTAAGTAACATGTCAAATGATATGCAAAGACACTGTAATTTAATAAGAAAACACAGGTAAGTAAAACACAAGCATCACTTATATACTAACACAAACTTGTGTCTACGTATCTTATTTTTGTTTGTTTTCCTGCTTTAGAGTTCAAAGAATAAAGTTAATGGGGTAGTGGATTTTTGTGGCTGTTGTGAACCCTGAAAGCTCAGTTCCTTCTCTGTTACTTTTCTATTCAGAAGACTGGATAGACCAGGCCCATAACAAAGATTTGTCTGATATCTCAAAGAGACAATTATGTGGTTTATTACCAGTTCTGATGGACCTTATGATATTTAAATGAACAAAGCTCTCTTTGTCATATTTCTAACATGATTACTTATCAGAAATGAGCATTCATCATCTACTTCCTCCATTTGAAGAAAACAACCCACTTTTTCCCAAGCTCATTTACAAGTGTGATGATTGTTATTTTCTCCACAGTTGATTGAAAATTTCTAAAACCTCAAAGGGTTCCTGATTCCTAGAAGTGTATTGTAATTTGCAGGCATAATTAGAGTATTAAGGGCATAGAGAATAACAGATATGGATTTATAATTCTTTGACATTTGTTAATTTGTTCTCCTCATTCTTCTCCTATCTCTTAGAGAAAATGAAATATGTAACATTTTTTTACCAGAACGCATTGTCCTAGAAGAGTTCAAATTTAATATACTGGATTTCTTTGTTTGAAGTTTAACCAATTGCAAGATTTTCAGTATTTGCACATTATTTTCCATTATTTCATTTAAAAATTAAGTGTATACATTAGTATTATAATTAAAATGTATGTATTCAAAATGCTTATATTTAAAGAAGCATAGCAAGCAAAGACAAATAAAATGGGTCCATATGCCCATTGAAATGTTCTAATACATTATTCTTATGGCATGTTGCATTAACTTCTTAGGTTCGGAAATATTATTAAATGTCTTATTTTATACCTATACCTATAAGTATGTGTAATCTATATATGTTTATATATATAATTGTGAATGTCCAGGCATTTACTATTTATGTTGGAATTCAATATAAAAAGCTGTGGAAATTTGAATTTTCAATTGACAGCTAAAAAAGAGGATGCCACAAAATTTCTTTCTTTAATTTTTGAGCTACTTATTTGAGGTTGTTGTGGTATATTATAAACATTGAATTGTAAACTCTGAACCTCCTTTCTCAAAGTGAGTCTTCCAAAATAGTAAATGGAGAAGTTGTGGTAAGTTATTAATTAGAAAAAGGATGCAATCTAAGCCTAGTTAAGTTCTTTAATAACAGAGTAGGGATGGGACCAAACTTTGAGTGTCCAACTGCACACACATTGCCTAGTTTACAGTGCTTTCACCTCTGAGCTTTTATCCAAACTGTAATCTCTTACTTAACCTCTGCTTGCGGTGCACAGGGGTACAGTTTGGTAAAGTTGCCTGGTCTGCTGCTCCTGTCAAGGAGGGGTTATATCTGATCTTATAAATTTCTGGCATTAGGAGCTCTACATAGGGCACCTGTGAGTTTGAAATGATACATGAACAATGGGTTTAGTTTTAGGGTTTAGAGTGACTTGATGGCAGTGATTTGAGAATCCCTCTTTTGTCTCTAGGTGTCGCAAACGTTTGCACTGGACTGCTTGCCTCTAAGTTGGCAGTCTGAGCTCATCCAGTGGTACCAAGAAAGAAAGCTCTGGGGAGCTAGTGCCATAAAAATTAAAGCCCCTCCCTCCAATCCTATGGAGCAAATCAATTAGAAATGCTTCTCTGTAATGCACGGGGTCTCTGTGACCAACTTTAAGGAAATGTTTGTTGTTGTTATTGTTGTTGTTTTACTGCTGTGTGCGTGTTAACCAACCTCTGTTAAGGGACCCTGGTAGTGCAGTGGCTGTGTTCTTCTTTTTTTGTTTTGATTTGTTTTGTGGCATCACTGCCCTCTGGTGGTCATGGGAGCTACCCAGTGCTGCTCCTGAGAGTCACTGCTGGATTTGAACTGCCAAGCCCACAGGCTGCAGTCCCGCACTCAACCACTTATGTCACTGGGGCTCAGCCTGGCTGTGTTCTTCTTAAGCTCGTAACCACAAAGTCAGCAGTTTGAAGCCACCAGCTATCTATTCCAATGAAGAGTCAGAGCCTCATAAACCCACAGAGGCAATTCTACCCTGTGTTATAAGGTTAATATGCATCGAAATTGACTTGATAGCCATGAGTTTGGTTTGGAGAGTAACCTTTAGAACCTACCATATGTACCCTTGATAAATCCTACTCATTTGAGGGTTAGAGGATGTGGCAGTCATGTGCTTATGTTAATTTTATGATTGAAATGTAGGGGTGGAGTCTAGCCTGATAATCTGGAGATGGCCTTTGAGTAGCCAATGAGGCCTCTATGTGGGCATGGCTTTCTCCTGAGTCTTCTGGAAATTTTCACAATATTTCCCTCGTGAAGATGAGAAGCTATTTTCCCCAGTTGTTGGGAGTTAGTTTCAGAGACGATTAATCACGGACAAGATGGCAGCATCTGTGAAGCTGGAGGAGCCAGCAGAGAAACCACATGGCTTAGCCCTGATTGAGCCAGATCTCTGAAGCTGGGGAGGCCACATGGCGACCTCTGCCAGTGATGAGTTGCTTCTGCTGTTGATGGACCCTGAGCACTGGAAGCGAGGAGCCACGTGGAGACACCTGGATTCTGCCCCCAAAGACCTGTGACTTTGTGAGTCCGAAGGAGACTTTATACACTGATTTCGGGCATATGGCTTAATATTGGACTTAAGACTTTGTACTGGACTGGATTGGGATGCCTTCTTAGTGTCACATTCCTTTTGTATATAAACCCTTTCCTTACATCTACATGCATGTCTATGAAATTTGTTCCTCTAACCTACCTGGACTGACAGAATAGGGGTAATTCTATGGTTAGAAACGTGTGATGTGCTTTTGTGGTAAGAATATAAACCTGCATATGTCAGCCAACTCATCTCCATTGCTGTAAATGTCAATTAAGTTACAAGTTGACCTAAATATGATCATGTATGAGGTAGATAGTAATGAGAATGATAAAGAACTTGATTATTCTATAGAATTCTGCTTATGCTGTGAACATCAGAAATGTTTTCTCTATCATGAGAATAAATCCTTTAGTCATTTTATTACGTTTTGCTTTGTCTTTGTGAACTATGTTACTCCAGTTGACTTTGGTGACACTACAACCACACAGAGCTGATTCTGAGTCCCCAGTTGCAGAGACTCATTTCTTCAAGGAGGTTGATTATGTTTAAGACTTTTTCATAGCTTTCTTTTTATACTCTCTATGACATTACTGAATATATTAATATCAAAAGTAAATAACATATTAAAATATACTTTGCAAAACATATAGTTTTGTGGCTATATCTCCCTCCCTCCCACACTTGTTCATTATAGATGCCTCTCCAAGCCAGTTTACTTAACTTCAATGGAAACTTCTCATCTGTCTCTTATACTGGATTTACTGTTTTAATGTTGTTGTAGTGGTTGCTGTGTTCTATTGTATAGATTTGGATCCACAGAGACCCTCTGCACAACAGGATGAAAGACTTCCAACTCCTATGGCATTTTCACACTTGTTTCCATGCTTAAGCACACTGTGGTAACCTCTGTGACAATTTGCTTCTTCACTGCCCCATCCACTTTTGCAAGCACAAAGTCCTTCTCCAGGAATTGATTTCACTTGACAGCCTGTTCAAAGTCTGTCAAGCAAGGTTTTACTATCCTTGCTTATCAGGGGCAATTTGGCCATACGTCTTCAAAGATGTGTCTGACCCTTTAGCAGTCTGTGGTATTTTCAATATTCTTCTCCAGCACCACAATTCAAATGCATTGGTTCTTCCCTGGTCTTCCTTATTCAATGTCCAACTTTCACATGCATATTAGACAATGGAAATACCAGGGATTGGGCCAGGTACAGCTTACTTCTGAAAGTAAGATGCCTGCTTTTCAACACTCTAAAGAGACCTTGTGCAGCAGATTTAACCCAGACTAAATCTATTTGATCTTTTGGTGAGTATTGATGGTAGATGCAAGGAAGACAAAATCCTTGACAATATCAATATTATTTTCTATTTTTCATAATGCTACCTATTGGTTCAATTGTGAAGATTGCTGTTTTATTTACATTGAGTTGTAATCCATGTTGAAGGCTTCATTCCTTGATCTTCATTAGCAAGTGCCCCTCACTAAGTGTGTCTTCTGCATATTGCAGATTGTTACTAAGCATGCCTTCAATTATGTAACTGCACCTTCCTTATATAATTAAGCTTCTTTGATTATTTATTCAGCATAGCGATCCAATAAGAAGGGTTAAAAGATATAATCATGATACAAACCTTTCCTGATATTAAACTATGTAGTGTTCCCTTATTATGTTTGAAGACTGCCTCTGGATTTATTTGCAGGTTCCTTATGAGCATCATGAAGCATATTGAAATTCCTATTGTTTTCAATGTCATCCATAGTTTGTTGTAATCCACAAAGTCAACTGTCTTTGAATAGTGAGTAAAATATAAATAAACATCTTACTGCTATTCTTAGCTTTGGGCTAAGATTCATCTGGCACTACTAGTGATATAATTTATGCCACATCCTTTTCTGACTCTGCCTTGAAGTTCTATGAATTGAATACACATTCAAATACACACAGACTATTTGTGTTAAACTAGTACTATATAGTAGTACTATATAGTAGAAAAGATAGTTTTCTATCTTTTAATAAATATAAGGAATTATTTTAAATAGCCTAACCTCTCAAAACTGTATTCATAACTTGCCCAGCTACTATGCAAAATCTATTTTACTTGAGGGGCCTCAATGAAAGGCTATCTAGGAGAACTGGTCTGGTCTGCCGAGGGAAAAAAAGACAGAGAATGCCTTTTACATGGCATGAGCAGTATGTACCTGTAATAGAGCAAATGCCTTTTCCTTGGAGCTTACCAGTTGGCCTGGCAATGTGGAGTATCCTGCCCCGCTGATAGCAGGATGTACCGCTTCTATTCACTCTCCGGTTTCCTCAGAGCAGTATTGCTATCAGAGCAATGTTTCAGATGAAAGGGATAGCTGTTATGGCCTGAAGTGAAGATCTCCACAGGACATCTCTCACTAAGGATTAAGCTGTTAAGAAGACATTGAACCTCTCCATTTGTAGATTCAGAATGGAACTTGTGCTTTCTTAGATCTGTCAAGATTTTCTTTTTGCCATTGTCACTTTTATTACTTTCATCACAGAGGAAATTTTAAAGCACATTGCAATTCCTTTTATTCTAAGTATTTGGAAGCAACATTTTTCTCATACAAAGGAATGCAGTATTTTTATCATTTGTATAGTATGACTATGTACTTAAATTTTATCCTGAAAATTCAGTTAGCATTAAAACTATCTTTTCTACTAAGATAATCTATATAAATGATGGTATCCTTAATACATATACACCCAATTCTTCATTTGCAAGACCCGGCAAACAGCTAATAAAGTCTAATTATAAAAAATGTACTTAGGTATCAATTGTGTGTGTACATATATGTGTGCATATTTTATTACCCTATTTTAAACATTTTTTCGGGGGGCATCACTGCCCTCTGGTGGGAGCAGGAGGCCAAGACTTGCTCCTGGAGAGCTGCTGCTGGATTTGAACCGCAAACACAATGGGCCTCAGTCCTGCACATAACCACTACACCACCAGGACTCAGCCCTCCATATTTTAAACTTTTAATCATCTTTTATATATAACTTTAATGCATTAATTTCAGAATATCATATACTATATTGATTGAGTTATATATATCCTAAAGAACATAAACTTAAAATTTTTATTTTTATCTAAATGAAGCCTTTTTGAAAGTATGCAGGTAACCATATTTTCTCTGTTACCATTATGCTGTTTATTTAAAGAAGCAATATTTACCTATATTTAGGTTTATTATTTTTAAGTTTGTTATGCATTTTGAGAATTTACTATGTACCATAAATGCCCCCAATTTAAGAGCACTTTCTTTATCCTTTTATTGAAATTCTTTTTTAGTCAAAAATCTAAAATAAGTTATTTTTCTTCTACAAATATCCCACATTACACCTACCAACTTTACTTAAGTTAAAAATTGGCAACGCTCTCCACAATTGGAATCTAAGGAGGATAAATCATTTGCCAAACAAAACCACAGTCACCATTTAAGAACACAGATTTTATTTTCCTTTTTGAGGTAATTCTAACAAGGTTCTGCTTCATTTTATATCTTGGGTCACGTTATGGTGAGAAATCTATAATTTAAAAGAGAGGAGTTTATTACAGTACGTGTAAAATAGAACAAAACAGTTGTGTTTCTATAGCATTTTATGGGAAACCTTCTCTGATACTTTTATAAACAATTCCTTTGGTCAAGTTCTGTTTTTTCTTGGCTTTGAACTGTCGTTGGTGTAGCGTTATAGCTTGCATAAGTTCTTGTTGTGGGTTTGAAGGTTGGCAGGGGAATGTCTTTCTTTTGTGATTCTTATAATGCATGTGTGCAACTCTTCAAGTGTGTAATAGATGTCGTGTTTGTTTCACAAACTTAAGGAAGCTAATTGTCAGCACATTACCTTCAAAATCTGGCACCATAATTCAATATTCTAAACCATTTGGATAAAAATAAGGTTTATGAACTTGCCTTTTGTGTCAAAATGCAAACTATTTACTTTGCATTTAAAGTTTCTCAAAAAGTCTATATTCTGGCACTTGACCTATTTTGGTCAGCATTTTATATTTTCACCATATCTTCTTGTGAAAGGGATGCGTGGATGATGATAATAATATTGCATTAGAAAAGTTGGACATGCATTTAAATAGCATTTAGTGGAGAATCATGATTTCTGTACCTATATTGGTCTTGTGATACTTTTTATAAGTGTATATAAGTGTTCTCTGAGTATTTGCCCAATAAAGGAGAAAACGGAAAATTGAAAGACATATTATATTCATTCCTACCCTCATCTCATGGAGCTGTTAACAGTTACCAAACTTTGTAAACTTATGAAAGTGTCCTCGGTCTTATGCTTCACAATTTCCTTAAGATAATATTATTAAAGCTTAACGTATTAACTTTGTTCTTTGTATTAGCTAGCATAAAATAAACCTTTTCTTAGTTTGCAATAATTGCATCTGAGTCCCTAATAGTTAACAATGGACACATGTTAACTTGTTTTTAATCTAATTTTGAGGCTAAAATACAGTTAGCTCAAAACTTATATTTTAGAACAAAATAGAAATAACTTGTACAAGATTAATTACTTCACAAAAATTTATTAGTTAAATAGTCAGCAATTTCATTTAAAAAGCTTTCGTTGGGCTTTTATAATATGCCAAAAAAAAAAGGCCAAAACACTATATTGGATAAAGGCATAATTTGTACATTCTTTTCAGCAATACTTTAAAATTTACATAAATTTTCAATTTTCAATTGAATCTTTTACTGGAGTAGTGGTTTTTAAACTTTATTTTTAAATGTGAATGTCTAGATCTTCTGCATACTAATCAATAAAGCATCAGTAAAGAATAATTTAATAATCTCTTCATAGAGAGATAATTGTGCAAGATTTAGGTCTAAAACAAGGATTCTTATTTTAGACTAATTCAACTGATCTTCTTGCAAAGCATCTTTAGTTGTGCTAATCATAAAAAACTGAAATTGACATTGTGAGCAAGTTATGTTTTTATCCTGAAAGCTTGAATTGTTGAAATATTTCTTCATGTATAAAGTTGCATCTTAAAGTAACTTGATAATGTGCATTTTCTACGTCAGCGAGTTTGCTTTTGGTTCTATTAAATTGGGTGGAATTAGTTCTATGAAATTGTCTCAATTTTTATTACATAAGAGCTAACTAGGCCTTTATTCTTTAAGCAATTATGTGCACTGCACTTTGGTCATATTTTTAAAATAGTTTCAAATGTATAGCTTTGTTCTAAAACTTTGAATTTCTATTAGCATGATCATTATTTCCCTTTGTTCTGAAGAACTTTGTAGAAGATTTTCTTTGCATTTCTGCTAACAAAAAATTTTTCTTAGTTTTCTGTTACTGGAAAATATTTTAATGTTGCCTTATGCTTCATTAATACTTTTTATTACATATAGAATTCTGATTGATACTTTTTAATTTACAACAAAATTATTTTTCTTTCAACATTTTAAATTTGCTGGTGGTTATGCATTGGACTGCTAACTTCAAAGTCAACAGTTTGATGCCAACAATCTTCATCAGGAGAGAGTGGAGGTTTTCTATTCTGATAAAGATTTACAGACTTGTTAATCCATCAGAACAATTCTACCATGTCTTTAAGGGTCTCTATTAGTCAGCAAAGAGTTTATTCCCTTATATGATATGTAACATTCTGCTGTATTTTCAAGGTCCTCTGTTTATAGCAGCTTTATCATTGTGCATTGATGTTGTATCTCCTTAAGATTTATTTTAGTGAAGTTTGGTTGGGATTTTTAATATATAGACATCAGAGTTTTACCAAAAGTAGAGCAATTTTGGCAATTAAAAAAGTATATAATCTGTCTTTTGGAAATCAAATTACATATGCAGTAATGTTTTGAAGAGATCCATTTTTCTCCCCACCAGGATTTTCCTTTCCTCTGCTTCAGATAATGAGACTTAGTGGTATCATGGGTTATTGTCAACCACAGGATCAGCAGTTTGAACCTACCCATTGCTCCTTAGGAGAAAGATGAGGTCATTTCCAACTATAAAAATTTACAGCTTTGGAAACTCAGAGGAGCTGAAGACAAAATGGGTGCATAAGCAAATGTGGTGAAGAAAGTTCCATTAAACGATACAGAGTCTGGGGTCTTAAAGACCTGAAGTTAAACAAGTGGCTATCTAGCAGAGAAGCAACAAAGCCCATATGGAAAAAGCACACCAGTCTGTGTGATTATGAGGTTTCAACAAGATCATGTATCTGGCATCGAAGACTCCAAGCAATCGTACTAATGTCAGAGTGGAGACCCACTCGGTAGGCAATTGGAGGCAATTGGATATCCCTTAACAGAAAGGTTACCAGCAAGGGACAAGTCATCTAGAGTGCAGAATAAGCACCAGCAAAGATTTACAACTTCAGAAATTTTACATTGTTTTGCTGTGAGTCTGATTGATTCCATTTCAGTGGGTTTGGATAATTCATAAAGAGTCTTCGGATGGCACAGCAGTTAGGCATTGGGCTGCTCAATGACCAGGCCCATGGTTGAAATCCATCAACTGTTCCTCAGCGGGGAAATGAGGTTGTTTTCTCCCATAAACATTTGGTGTTGGAAATCGTAAATAGAGTCTGTTTGAGTCAGAATCTATCAATGACAGTGGGTTGCTTCTTTATTTTTTAAATTGTTCATAAAAGTCCTAGTGATACATTAGGTCACAGTTTACTGAGTTATTTTCTGGAATCAATGTGGGACCTTAAAGTTTTGATTACTTTGTTTGGATGCTATGATGGGTAAGTTTGTTATGCCAACATGGCCACAGAAGATTGGTGGGTCTGTTGTGACGACACGGCCAATGAACACATGGGATAAATTGAAGGGCAGAGATAGGAAGGGCTAGGCGAGTCCCACCCTCTCTTTTGCTTCCGGATGTTCAGACCAGTCAGCTGCCTTGTTGGTCCTGTGCCTTGACCTCCAAGCAATACTACCCGTGGGACACTTGCTCATAGACTGTGTTGCTGTGAGTTGAGGTGCCTTCAAGCCCTACTTTGCCACGCTCCTGGGATATACATCCCTTGAGCTGGAGACTGTTGGACTCTGTCATCTGGCTGCCTGTTGAAGACCTGCTCTGCTGTTTGCTGCCTGTGACCAGATAGCCTGAATTGCTCTACCGAGGACTACTCAGTGGCCCTCAAGACTTGAAGGACTTCCAGTCTTCTAGTTGCCTCACGCAAGTGAGTTGCACCGAGCAATCTGTACTGCTTTATAGATAGTTAACTGTTTCTTTCTTATCTTATATACCTTTCTCTATATATAAATATATAAAAATAATTACTAGTGTCCTGATTTTTATTTCTCTAAGAGAACCCTGCCTGACACAGATGCTGTCTTTAGTTATTCCCTTATAAAATGGGGATTCTGCTCAAGGACAATGGTTAAGAAGGTCAGAGCACCTGACCAAATGGAGGGATATGTTTTGATGCTTTAAGAAACCTAATTCATTGTTTTTATGTAAAGAGTAGTTTAGATAAGAATACAGATAAGCTTAATAAGTATTGACCTTAACTGTTTTAAGGATTAAGTTTGATTTCTGACTATACTGTTTATGTTGATTTCTTATGTCTGTTATTTTAAATATAAGGATGCATAGAAATGTTTATTGGGAAGTGTAAAAAGAGTTTCCAAATCCAGTTACCTCAAGCCAAGCATTGACTTCTAGAGGGTTTAGGATTTAGCATCAAAACGTCTCTGAAGAGATTAACCCCACCTTGTGCTTAGGTGGGATTAGGCCACACCTGGAAAGACTTCTCTGAAGAAACCTAGTCTTTTGGAGTACTCAGGATTCTTGTATTCTAAGAGAAGGTCAAACTGACTGATAAAGAAAGATAAAGTCTGTTACCGATAAAGAAGGATAAAGTCTGTTTTCTTGGAAAATCCTGACTAGTGATTATTTTTAGAAGTGGAGGAATCTGGAACCATGAAGAGAACTCCTTTCTGGGACTGAATGTTAAAGGAAACCTGTGGCAGGCTGAAATGCTTGCTAGGTTTCTACCTAGATCTACTCTTTGAGTAGAAATAGGAGAACTGCAGCAATAAATACGTGGGTTGAATTTGGCCACTGACAACCGTGGGACTTAGTTCACAGGAAATAGAGGAGATGAGAGCCGGTTGACTGGTCTGAAGTTCATGACCTAGCATGAGAGAGCTAGGCGTGTTGGGAATTTGTGATGTAACCTTGATCTAAAGGGAAGGTGATGGATGACTACCCTAGTGGGGCTAAGTGAAACAGCCCACATTGAGTTGACCATAACCCTACCAGAGGAAGAGAAGCCATTTGAGTCTGTGAAATGGTGCATATCGCTGCTGACTTTATGGATGGCCTGTCCTGATTTGACTTTGCTAATCGATGCACAGTTCAGCAGTTTGCAACTGGAATGAAGATTCTTCACATTGAAAGATATGATTCTTTCATATTTGATACAAATGAGGTATTGAATGCTATAACAGCTGTTAGAGCCCTCAGTAAAATCACTGGTAAAAAATAAATAAAAATAAATAACAATTTTAAAAAGTAAATGTTACAAGAAAGTATCTGATTGCATAATTTATCCTTTACCCTGCTTGCACATCTTAGTACTCCAGGCCTGCCCAATAGAAAGCCTGCTTGAGGGAGGTGCCAGAACAATTGAAGCTCACTTAGTTGCTTGACAACTTGCCTCTCCCTTGATTCCACATTTAAGCTGAGTCTTCCTGGGAAGAATTCTTTGTAGGCTAGTAGACTAATGTTTTATGCCTGTGTAGGTCAGAGAAGAATTGCCCTACAGAGTTTCCAAGTGTATACTTCTTGATGGAAGCCCATTGCTACATTTTTCTTTCATGCAGTAGCTAATTGGCTGGTTCTATAGACCTGGCCTTTCTGTTAAGACTGGAGGACTTTCTTAACCCCCATGCCACGAAGACTCCTTTTCCTGGAAGACGTCCTCCCTAATGCCAATTTTCCATTCCAGTCCCCTGCGTCTTCTGCTGTTAGAGAGGTTAGGTGTTGGATACTAACTGAAAAGTCAGCAATTCAAAATCAATAGTTCCTGGGGTATCTAAAGAGCTTCTTTCTGAGAGTTACAGTTTAGAAGCACACATGAGCAGTTCTACCCTGCCTAAGAGGGTTGCTAGGCATTGACTCCATCGACGTGAGTTATTTTTCGTTTGAGCTTCCATTGTGTACCCACCTCAAACTTTTACATTTCTACCCTGTGGTAAGTGGTGGCATTCTCACCACCCATGTGGGAGACTCAGGTCAATTCCTGACCGATTTACCTCAAAAACAGTCATCACATGTCAAAGTAACCTCACATTTTGTTGTTATGTTGAACAGGCTTCACTGGATCTTCCAGACTAAGACAGACTATGAATATGGGTCTTGTGATCTTCTGAAAAATCAGTCAGTGAAAACTGATCAATCACAAATTCAAGTCAGTAGCCAATTGTAGGATATTCAGGACTAATTAGTGTTTTCTTCCATTGTGTATGAGATCCTCATAGATGAGGGGCAACACAAGGCAAACAGTAATAGCAAGTGCTTGATTGAAATTTAATTTATTCAGTCAAAAAGTCTAAATCCTTCTATTTCATTCCCAACATATAGCACAGTTCTTTTGACATACTATAAAGGTAGAAAATGTTTTCCGGATATATTAAATACTTGTCAGACTATATGTGACAGATTCTGCTGTATTTTATGTCTTTTCATCCACTTCACTCTCAGGTTAACTTTGCTAGTTATTTGATATTATCAGCAACATTTTTGCAGAAGAAGAAATGAATAGGTAGCAATCTTAAATCAGCTGTCCAAACTCAAATAGCTAGGTGAGATTTGACCTGAGATTCAAGCCCACACAGTTACTACTGCTCTTAACCTTATGCAGTACTGACACTCAGGTGGAATTGTTATACTAATAAATATTTAGACTCTACTGTTTTAAGTTTCATTTGAACTCTATGCCTCAAGGCACAGATTTTTTTCAACACTGGCCTCAGTTGATTATTTAAGAATGATTTTAAAAAAAGAATGATTAATCCAATTTGTGGTTTGTTTGTTTTTCTTTTCTTTTTTTTTTGTAAGACATACTTTATTTTCCATCCCTTACAGATTCTTCACTTTGGGGAGCATTTGCATGCATGTTAGCACTTCGCCAGAGATGGGGCCCAGAGACCATGATTTTGATTGCTCTCCACACCCTCCAGTTATCCTTAATGCCATTAGGGCCTCGGGAAAGAAATGCTGTAGTCATTTGTCAGTATATGCCAATCTAAGTCAGTGACGACAATGCTTTATTACCAAGCCTTACCCTTTTCACGTATAATGGTTGATCATTCATGCCAAATAGATCCTGTCTTTTGAAACATATGTTAATGATACAAGTGAAAGCTCAGGATTTGCCCTTGCACAGAGAAAAAGGATTTCTGGTATGTCAGTGACAAGATAAAAAATGTATTTAAAGAGGATTTAGGTAATGAATTACAGAGGAAAGTGAAGCCAAAGACAAGAGGGTGAATGAAGGGTAAGCTGAAGCTGGTATTATATTGGTGCAGACTTCCAATGTAAGCAAGTGTATTGCAAGTGCCCCAACCATTTCCAATACTTTTTGCTGAAACTGATTTTGTTTTAATTTTCTCAGACCAAAAAAATCTCCTAACTACTAAGGAAAAATTCTAACTTTAGATATCCAGATAAAATATACATAGGAAATTTAGTTAATCAATATGATTATTTATATTGATTGTTTCTAGCCAGCAAAGTGTACTCTAATTTTCCTATACAAAGGTTTATTCTTATTATATAGACTTTTTCTTTTGTAAGAGCAAGATAGATGAGACCACAGGGAAACTTTTCTTGTAATTACAGGCATCTGAAGAGAGAAGGGCTTCTCTATCCAAACACATTGCTTGTGGTTTTTTCAATCCAGATTGTGTATATTTTATGCAGCATTAATCTGCCTTGCTTAGCTCAGATGAGAGGTTTTGTATATCTTTCCCAGGAAACACTGGTGAAGATCACTGTGTAATGATGCTGAGTTCCTAGTAGCTCATCAGGATTGTGGTCCTGAATTTTTTTCACCACATTCATAAAGCCTAGCAGAAGTATTTCACCATGAAATATCTGTTATTTTGGAGGCATGTGTATTTAGAGGTTTTGACTGAGAGGTAGTAGGTGGAATAGTATTTTCCAGGGCATCCCAACACAACAGAGTTAATTGAAACCTATTTAAAACAAAAAAATATTCCTTAAAAGTAACTGTTATCATTTTAGAAATATCATTGACATCGAGAGTGTGGGACAGTGACAGTGACCCCCCCCCCACCCATCTGGAGGGAATAAAAAAACATAGAAAACATAGAAGCATCATTAAAAAAGCTGATTAAATAATCATTTTCTCTCCACTAGGTCTTCTATAAATGTTTCCTTGCCAGTGCTGATAGCTTAATTTCAGTTCATTTATATTATAAAATGCTATTTTATATATTTTGACTCTTAGAATCCAGTCATGTCCACCTCTTAGCTTCATGCTATTTAGTCCATATTGACAAAGTAAACTACCATCAAAATTATACATCAAAAATACTTCTATTATGACTGGGAAGTTTGGGTGCTGGTTTTTGGATCTCTGTGTTTGAGTTTGGCTATGTCCTGGTTAGAATCTTCAGCTTTCAGGGTTGTTGTTCTCATCAAGTGGGGGAGCTGAACTGTTCCCCAGTGTCTGTTTAAGGCTGTGACTTCCCACAAGAAGCTGACTAGGCCTTTATTCTGAGGCACCTGGTAGCTTTTGGCTGCAAGTCAAGGACTTAGCCATTTCCACTCCCCAGTGGCTTATTTTAAGGGCAGGAATGTTTTTCTTGAGCAATGGATCTTCATTGTGTACATAACAGCACCTGGTATATGCTCATGAATGTTGTTGAAATGAAGGGAAATAGTGACTCAGGTTTTTAGTTGCTTTGCCTTAAGCTTTATGTCAATGGCATCCTTTGGCAAAGATTATGATGACATGGGATTTCAGCTAAGGAGAAGAAAGCTAGCAAAACCAAGAGGTCCAGGAAGGCAAGGGTGCAGAACTTTGTAGGAAGTTGATAGGCAGAAAAAAGGTAGAGAAGGTCAGAAAGTCATCAAGAATAGTAATATCAATGAAAGGTCCAACCATGGGCTTATATTTTTTAAGAAAGCAGTTGAAGGCAGATAACAGCATATTTGAGAAACTATGCAGTTACACAATTACTTACCTCAAGTATATTTTGAGTAACTACTAAAGCATTGTGTTGAGTAACTACTAAAGCATTGTATTCTGTCTGATAGTTTGCCCAATAGGTGTTTATTAAATTTAAATAGATGAATATAAAATATGCTAAATGAGGATAGCTGAAGTTGGTGTCCAAGAAAGAAAGGGAAAACCTGAACAAGGAGTAAAAATAAGTAGCCCCAGTGCCTATGCACCTTCTAAAAACCAGTTACCATTGAGTCCATTTGTAATAATGGCCAATCCATGAATGTCAGAGTAGAACTATGTCCCATAAGTTTTACAATGTCTAGTGTTGTTTTGGAAGTAAATCGCCAGGTCTTTCTTCTGAGATACTTGTGAATGAACTCAATTTTCCACTTTTTTTCTGTTACTAACCAAACACAATCTCCATTTGCCCAAGTCAGGGACTCCTTGCACTCATAGTGACACTGATTGAATTTATCCTCACCCAGAGGGTTTCAGCTATCAGGAGTGTTGCACAGCTGTATTGGTACTGGTATTTCTATTCATAGAATAGGAGAATGCATCTGAGTTAGATCAAAGTGCATTGTTCTTGAAGAACTGCACTCAATGTGACACAAGATCTTGGATCCTTCTGGAATCAGTAACGACTACAGAAGAATTAGCTAGGACGAGGTAAACACAAAAACATACATCCAGATTCAGTGTTGAGAAAGCACAGAGAAGAAGCAAAGGGAATAGTTATTCCATGCAAGAATAGCAGGTATAATAAATAACAACTGTCACCACTATTTATGATATCTCTTTTCTTTCAAGCTTAATTAGGTGTTTCATATATGTGGTTCTCTCAAAAGTTCTCACATTTTTTTTTCCTGTCTAGTCAGTCTTTTCAATTGCAGCTTTCAAGAAACACCAAAACAAAACACACTGCTAATGAGTTGATAGCAACTCACAGTGACCCTATATAGGATAGGGGTAGAACTGCCCCTGTGGGTTTCCAAGACTTTAAATCTTTGTGGGATTAGAAAACCCTGTCTTTTTCCAAAGTAGCTGCTGGTTTCAAACTGCTGACCTCACAGTTAGGAGCCCAGTATGTAACTACTGCACCACTCAGACTCCTTACTGGCAGCTTAGAGAACAGAAATCTGAATTTTAAAGAACTTGAGTGATTTGGCTGAGGTCTCTATGTGGATGGGATCAGATTTTATACAAGACTTTTCTGTCAGTACTAGCTGTAGTTAGTGTATTAAGCTAGTCAAAATTAGTATTGAAAATTAATGTAAACAAGAGAAAATAAAAGAAAAAATGACTGACTCAATTCTTTTTTTTTTAACTGACTCAGTTCTTAAGGATGTTGGTGAACACATTGAAGATAAGTGCCAAAGAAAGCAATCATCTCTTTCAAAGATTGTAAAATAATAATAATAAAAGAAAGTGCTCACTGTCATGGAGTAGATGCTGATTCATAGCAATTCTATATGAAAGGGTAGAACTTCACCTGTGAGCTTCAGAGACTAACTTTTCAGTAGGCTGGGGGGATCAAAGCCCAGCACATAACCCCTACACAAACAGTGTTCCTTCAAAGTTCGTAGGACCAATGAAGTCAACATATTTGTCAAAGAATTCTGAGTTTAAATTAAAGGTAGACAGAAAAGACTTTAAAAGGTCAGCTGGCTGGGCTGAGCCCCAATGGCATAGTGGTTCTGCGTGGGACTGCGGCCCACTGGGATGGAGGTTCAATTCCAGCAGCGACTCCACAGCCGCAAAGGCTGGGCCTCCAACTTCTACCACCAGAGTGCAGCGATGCCCCCAAAAAACAAAAAAAACAAAAATAAAGGTTAGCTGGCAATAGTATAGTGTAAAAAATTGCTGAAAGTCATGTTAATAAAATTTATCTGAGGATATTTTACACACTCTCCCTCCCCTACTCAAAGAAACTCCACGTCTTTTAAGATATATCCAAGAGCAGAAGTGTGCAATATCTGGGGGGAAAATACACTCTTGAAATAGTAGTAAGAAGAAGACAGACCATTATTCACATATGTTGAGTCATGCTTGCTCTTCCTAGATGGTGGTCTTAATTATGGGCTCAATGCTTCTATAGAGCAAAAACGAAATGATAGAGAAGGGTTGGTGGGACTTAAAATGGCTTCTTTCACAGTGCCGTAAACAAAACAATGTGTGCTTGGTGGGAGTGAGAGCTGGAAGGCAAATGCACCAGCAGTAGCAACAGTCACTGTATTTCCAAGTCTTTTTTCTGATTGAATTAAATGGCAGCAAGAAATCATTGCATATTCTTGGCTTAGAGAAAGACTCCTATGCTGTGAGTTTTAAAAAATTTGTGTTTTCTTATAATTATACACTCAACTTATGTGATATATATGCACATATACAGCACAACTTGAAATTTTCTTCCATGCCTATCACAGACCCACAAATGCATGCTTAAACACACATACAAGTTTGCCCACAGAGTACATATATACACCAGGAAGTCATACACTCACACCTGGACTGTCACAAATACAAAGAGACATGTATGTGTACACTGTGCACACACATATCAATATACATCATATAGTCATGCACATGTTTGTGTAAATACTGAGGCATGGCGTGCATATATAGTCACATGAAAATGTCAGATAAGAACATGTGCATGCACTAACACATGTACACTGTGCACATACATAACATGCAACTCACAGATGGGCAGATATACATGTTAACATTATTTACACAGATGCACATGTACATAGAAGTCATTTCTGTGGGACCACATGTACATCCCACCTGCATGCATACACTCACACTCATGTGTATGTGCACAGACACAGCCATGCTAACAAATACAGTCTCATGTGCAGCTATCAGAAGAATCCAGAGCTGCAATGTATATGTAACTAAAAAATTTGAAATTCTTTGAGTAATGAAGAGAAATTTTAAAAGATGATAGGAAATGAGTATAGGAGGAATGGAGTAGAATGAACTTGTCTAAGTCTCTAAGCCTTTCATTTTTCATACCAAGATTTTATTTTTTTTGCAATTCACACGGAGCATGACTAATGTCATAGCATGCTAGAGTACGTGTGTCTGAATTCACAATTATATGCAGCTCTGCTTAATCCTGTAAATACACAATTCGCTTCCCAGCTGAGTTGTGCAATTTGGTCATGGAGCATAGTAAACTGTAGGAGCTTGACTAACATTTGAGCACAAACAATGGGACCACTCCCTTAAATTCACTTACATTTTATATCTCAAAGACAAGTGCACTTTAAATAGAGATTTTTCCACTTAGAATCCTTTTGTTAGTCTTCCTCATAATCAGGATTTGGGCAGTGATTAGTTTATAGTCATTTACATATGAATCTGTTGTATTTTAAGCATGTTCTTGCATATATGGTGAGACCCAGCTTATGCTGTATATGAGTACTTTATATATTCTCTGCTCCGATAACAGCCAATTACATATAGTCCTAAGATACCACACATTGCTATTATTAAGTATGAATAATAACTGGAAATTAAAAAGAAAAAAATCTCCAAAGCTCAATGATAAAACGCATTTTAATAATTGTGTGTGTGAAGAAAAAGGCATACAGATTTTTAAAAATAGTTCATTACTACCCTCTTGTGGTGATTTTAAGGAACAATTTTTTTTTTTTGGTGAGATCCGTGTGACTTTTAATTATCTTACTAAGGTCTTATAGTATGAGTGAGGAGTAAGAGATGGGGCAAGGGGAGAACACTTCTTTCAAGTTCCTTTCACTATGGAGGCATGTGTGAGAAGAAAGTTTGGTAAAAGCATCCCATCCGTGGTACCCCGAGTTCTCCATGAAGATGTGTAGAGGGCACAGGGAAAACTCTTTAACTCCGGTGGGAGTGACAGCTGACAGAGGCTAAGCCCTGCATCGATCTTGGCACATGAGGAAGACTGGGCAATGCAGAGGCCATACAGCTGGGGCGACGAGGTGGCTCTCCCGAAGCTGCTTCCTAGCAGGTAAGCAGGGACCTGGTTCATCCTGCTTTGTTCTGAGCAGTGTCTCTTCTCTGTCAGGGAGGAGAAGACCCCCTTCAGTAGTGCAGCAATGTGGGAAGTGTTGGGAAAGGGCTCATTTAGAAAAGAGAAAAGACTTCATTTTTCATATCTGCTGGTGGTATTGATTGACCCGAAGTAGTTTTATTTTTAATTTTGGGGCAGTAGCATTGTGTCCTGGTGATAAAATATCGTATACTTTTTAAAAGGCTCAAGAGAGTGAAGCTAGGACTTGGACCAGCGGAAAGGGGAAGAGGTTGCTTCTAAGGGTGAGAACATAAACAAGCTAATTCTACACCACCACAAATAAACTAAAATACAGATAGGTAAATAAGACATGGGCCTTTTCCATCCATAGCAATATTCATCTCTTCTAACACCACTAAACCTAAAACCAACTTA